>JAOTOL010001013.1:180000-210166 GCA_034440575.1 Imbricaverruca yamaguchii
CCCCAGCCCACAGTCGACACGAGCCGCACCCCAGCCCACAGTCGACACGAGCCGCACCCCAGCCCACAGTCGACACGAGCCGCACCCCAGCCCACAGTCGACACGAGCCGCACCCCAGCCCACAGTCGACACGAGCCGCACCCCAGCCCACAGTCGACACGAGCCGCACCCCAGCCCACAGTCGACACGAGCCGCACCCCAGCCCACAGTCGACACGAGCCGCACCCCAGCCCACAGTCGACACGAGCCGCACCCCAGCCCACAGTCGACACGAGCCGCACCCCAGCCCACAGTCGACACGAGCCGCACCCCAGCCCACAGTCGACACGAGCCGCACCCCAGCCCACAGTCGACACGAGCCGCACCCCAGCCCACAGTCGACACGAGCCGCACCCCAGCCCACAGTCGACACGAGCCGCACCCCAGCCCACAGTCGACACGAGCCGCACCCCAGCCCACAGTCGACACGAGCCGCACCCCAGCCCACAGTCGACACGAGCCGCACCCCAGCCCACAGTCGACACGAGCCGCACCCCAGCCCACAGTCGACACGAGCCGCACCCCAGCCCACAGTCGACACGAGCCGCACCCCAGCCCACAGTCGACACGAGCCGCACCCCAGCCCACAGTCGACACGAGCCGCACCCCAGCCCACAGTCGACACGAGCCGCACCCCAGCCCACAGTCGACACGAGCCGCACCCCAGCCCACAGTCGACACGAGCCGCACCCCAGCCTACAGTCGACACGAGCCGCACCCCAGCCCACAGTCGACACGAGCCGCACCCCAGCCCACAGTCGACACGAGCCGCACCCCAGCCACAGTCCGCACCCCAGCCCACAGTCGACACGAGCCGCACCCCGCCCACAGTCGACGTGGTCTGCTCACACTGACCCACCAGACTGATGTGCTGCACACTGACCCACCAGACTGATCTGCTACACACTGACCCACCAGACTGATCTGCTACACACTGACCCACCAGACTGATCTGCTGCACACTAAACCACCAGACTGATCTGCTGCACACTAAACCACCAGACTGATCTGCTGCACACCAAACACAGACTGATCTGCACTGACCCACCAGACTGATCTGCTACACACGACCCACCCACTGATCTGCTGCACACTCGACCCACCAGCTGATCTGCCACACACTGACCCACCAGACTGATCTGCTGCACACTAAACCACCAGACTGATCTGCTACACACTGACCCACCAGACTGATCTGCCACACACTGACCCATCAGGCTGATCTGCTGCACACTAAACCACCAGACTGATCTGCTGCACACTAAACCACCAGACTGATCTGCTACACACTGACCCACCAGACTGATCTGCTGCACACTGACCCACCAGACTGATCTGCTACACACTGACCCACCAGACTGATCTGCTGCATACTGACCCATCAGGCTGATCTGCTGCATACTGAACCGCGTGAATATTTAAATGGAACAACAAATGAGCTAAGGCAGATATCAATGTGAGGCATTTCAAGACACTATCGGGTTGTCAGAACAGGAGTGGATCTCAGGAATCCACAGGGCGAACAGCCCATCCCCCACCCCCACGTAGACTTTACGCCGTCTGACGGAAAAAGGTCCCCTCTTGGAAATTGTATTTCCACCTTGAACTTGTGAGGTGAAGGTGCCCCTCTGCGTGTAAAGGTTAGCAGCTGAGTACAAGATGCGCCACTGCAGGACGTTGGAGTGCGTCCCACCTTCTCCCACCCTGAACAAAAAAAAAAATCAATCGGTGACACCGCCCAGACGAAGCCCCTCCACATCAAAACTCCTGGACCCAACCCCGCGTTGGAATACTGTAGATCTGAACGGTGATATGCGGAAATGCTGCTTTCACTCTCACGCCAACTGCAAAGGCGCTTTCACGTCGGAAGCTGGATGCCCAGGCGTTGCTGGGTCACGGATTCGTGCTTCAGTTTGTGACATGGCGACAATACTGTGACGTGACTGGCTGTCTCTGTCTGTCTCCGGTGTCTCTTGTAGTTCAGAGATGTTGCAGCTCATCGTCATCATGATTATGCTCATCGTCATAGACGTACGATCGTGAGATTCATCAGGGATCTTGGGAAGGCCGGCAGATCGTGGAACATGCAATGCCTTCGGCCATGGTTTCTGCCACGATTGCGATTGCGTCGGTGGACCTCATTTTGTTTTGGTTCATAATTAAGCTGGTTGATGATATACAGAAGAAAAATACCTACAGCTGAAATTTTCCAAACGCTGTAAGAACGTTTCTCTTGGTGGAATGTGTTTGTTTGCAAAGGCAGACAGTCCCTGAACAAGGGGCATATTATAAAGCAGCTTTCGACAACAACAATCGAATTTCGGCCAACTCTCATCTTGCTGTTCTGCGAAAATGTGACGGCCGTTTAACAGTTTGTTGCTGACGCGACGAACGTGATGCAACGGTAACACCGGAAGTACACGGCTTCCGGCAACGTGAAACGAGCCCGTGGCGGCCTCATGACACGGCGGAACGCCAGACCAGTACCGGATGCTAGTCCGTGCTGCTGTACGTGTGTGATGCATCCTGGCTGTAGGATGTGTGGTAGATATTTGCTGGCTGATGGTCAGGACACGGGGGAGGATGAACAGGACACGAGTGCGTTTGGTTGCATTATGGGTGTTCACGTGTCGGTTCTCATGGATATAGTGGTGGAGGTATGCTTGTCTAGTCGGTATTGCCAGACAGCCTTCGTTCTCTGCTGGCGCGGGGAAGTAGGAGAAAGAAAATAATTCCGAAGTTGTGGATGCTCCCTTCCACTCAAGTATGCAGTAGTTGTGACGTGTATGATTGTGGATGCAAGACGAGCATGATGAGAGACAATGGTGAAGTTTCATATGACCTCATCCTTGAAGTTATAAAAAAAACATATTACCAAAAACCGTACATGTGCGCCACATGTGCGACCATGTCACCTTTTAGGCGACTAAAACATGGCAATGTTGACAATGTTTGCGTAGCTTGAAGGGGATAACGCTAAGTCACCATTGCAACTTGTGGTTGTCATTAGATCCTGTCTAATATCGAAGAGTTATCCACTCCTAGCTTTGGTCTAGCCTGTTGGCTGCAGGCCTGCTGGACTGTGTGTGTGTTCCGAGCATCATAACATGGCCAGTTGTCAGGCTTCGCTGGCCAATGGAACGGTCGGTGTTGCACATGGCAGCAATGTGGCACCTCTTGTGCGACTCCTGCCACGGCTGCAATTTGCCAGTCCTCGTTAGCGTTCATATATAGCCAGATAAAGCTACATGGAGGCGCACAGACCACGTTCGCCAAAGGCAGCCACGCTTCATCCGAAGGTCAACATGGGATGCATTTTTGGGGAAGGGACGGTTTTGGTGTTAAGATTCGCAAGTTTTGCAGAGAGCGGGAGGTGATTTATTCTCACGCCTAATAGGAGGTTAAGCGTATTCGCAAAACGGCAAGAGAAATGACGTATTTCTCGTTAATCGGAGCGACAGTGATAACATTTTCTCCAGTCACTGTGGAACGAGTTTAGGGTCGGCGAAAAAACTCGCAAGCATCGGATTGAGCACAGTGTATTTTTGGCGGAGCAACCGCATGTCTGTTGATGGCTAATTAATTTACGAGTCAGCTGCTTCGGGTCCCATGGCGCCGGCGATATCGCGCACCGATTGCTCTCAGACCAAGAGCAGCGACTGGCGGGAACTCGAACCAGGAACCGGTTCGAAGACGGGCATCTTCCCCTTTGACTGCCCGTCCCCACCGCCCGTCGTCGGAACCTCGGATTTCCTGTACAAATCGGAGCAACCGTGCGGAACGCGCATGCGCACCACCGACCTGCGCTCCGGCCTCTGCCGCTCTGTTATCTCTGCCGTACGGAAAACCGCCCGGCGTCGCCGGCGGCAGCTTCTCAAGAAAAGTAGAACAAGGCCGTGCACCGCTGCCGCTGCCGCTGTTGCACGCACAGTCATGACACGTTCTCCCTAAGATCCGCACCACTGGACCCACCACCGCCATCGCTCTCTATGACGACAACTATTTGGATGCGAAGGATCACGCTGAGTCTGTTAGGACCCGAAAACAACTTGGTTATGTTGGTTCATCTCATGTCTTGTGTTTTATCCTATCCTGACAAGAAAAGCGCAATACTTTCTCAAGCAAGTTGATGTGCTCTTGCGTGGCCAGGGTCGCCTCCCCCACCACACACACACACACCCAGTGTGGTCAGGGCCACACCACACCACACCACACCACACCACACCACACCCTCACGGACACACCCTGCGTGGTCAGGGCCACACTACACCACACCACACCACACCACACCAAACTACACCACACCACACCACCACGGACACACCCTGCGTAGTCGGGGCCACACCACACCACACCACACCACACCACACCACACCACACCACACTACACCACACCACATCACAGCATACCACACCACACCACACCACACCACATCACACCACACCACACTACACCAAACCACACCCTCACGGACACACACTGCGTGGTCAGGGTCACACCACACCACACCATACCACACCACACTACACCACACCACACCCTCACGGACACACCCTGCGTGGTCAGGGTCACACCACACCACACATACCACACCACACTACACCACACCACACCCTCACGGACACACCCTGCGTAGTCAGGGTCACACCACACCACACCACACCACACTACACCACACCACACCACACCACACCACACCACACCACACCACACCACACCACACCACACCACACCACACCACACCACACCACACCACACCACACCACACCACACCACACCACACCACACCACACCACACCACACCACACCAAACTACACCACACCACACCACCACGGACACACCCTGCGTAGTCAGGGTCCACACCACACCACACCACACCACACCACACCACACCACACCACACCACACCACACCACACCACACCACACCACACCACACCACACCACACCACACCACACCACACCACACCACACCACACCACACCACACCAAACTACACCACACCACACCACCACGGACACACCCTGCGTAGTCAGGGTCACACCACACCACACCACACCACACCACACCACACCACACCCTCACGGACACACCCTACGTAGTCAGGGTCACACCACACCCTCACGCACACACCCACTCGTGGCTGCGCGGAGTGTCGCCGGACGTTACGCCTTATTCTCGTGACAGTCGTGTGGCTGGTTTCCGTGTTTGTCGTCTCTGGCCAGTAGTTTGCTGGAGCCGTGTTTGGTGTGTTGCAATGCGCGGGGACATGTGTACAACGGTACTGGCGGTCGGGAGCAGCGTGTGTGTTTATGCACCGGGTCCTGGTGGCGGGTCCCTGACCAATAAGCCATGTGGTCCTGCCCTGTGTGCAAGCTGTGTCATATAAAACATCGGTGGTCATTGCAATGCATTTGGTGTATGCCGCTCGTTACGATCTATCTATGCATCTATGTCTATGATGTCTAAGATTGCAATAGTTATATGTATTCACGTATCTATGTCACTCTGGCAAAGTATGTTCTGTAAAACATTTGTGGCATGCCTGCCTGCTCTGTAAAACAGGAGATAACCCAAAATGCTTCGGATATATCTTGCTCGTTGCGAACTCCCAATGTCCGGACGTTTCTATGTCTATATCTATGATCTTTGTGTCTCTGTCTGTCTATGTTTGTATGGAAAACGCACAATCTCTTGCAGAACTGCGCATGCAGACAACTTCAATGGAACATACTCAGTACGTTGTCTCCTGGTCTGGTGGATCAATCAATTTCTCCGCGTCCTGAACTGACCGATATGATCGAGCTCGTATACCATCCGAAGCCGACCACCAACGCTCTGTGTGCCATCGTCCCATCAGTGGAGCACAGCGACGGAAACCGTGCGGATATTTCGCTGCTCATGCATTTCCTCTTTTTGTAACGGATGGTTCACACGACGCACTCTATGCCAATAGTGGCTAATGGAGTCGCCCACGCTGATTCGCCGGCGGGTCGCGGGATTGGGATATGTCCCGAGTGGTGCGAGTGTCGAACCGGGGACCTTTGCATCCAGAGCTCAACACTCTAACCACTTGGCCATCCCCGCCCTTTATAATTTTCATCGGCGTCAATCATCGTCCGCAGTCGCCTACATCTCACTGGCGTGCCAGGCTATCAGGCTGTCAGGCTGTCAGGCTATCAGGCTGTCATGCTGTCAGGCTGTCAGGCTGTCAGGCTGTCAGGCTGTCAGGCTGTCAGGCTGTCAGGCTGTCAGGCTGTCAGGCTGTCAAGCTGTCAGGCTGTGCACAGCTTCTGCGACAACCAGAGGTCGGGCTTCAGCCCAAATTGGATCCATCATTCCATTTCAGATGATTGAGGTGACGATATTCTGAGTCAGATGCGAGGGCGGCAGCTATGTAATCGTACCTCGGGTCACTCGTCTGTCTCTGGCAATGCATGTCAACACGTATGTGAAAAGGCGTATGTCTGTAAGTCTTCAGCAATTAATTATTCAGCATCTTTGACCTTTGATACGATTAATTCCGTCGTGTAATGTACCGTGATCAATGATCACCTAAGTGATATTAATATGCTGCATATATATACATATATGTACATATATACATATATATATACATATATATATATACAATATATATGTGTATATATATACTGCATACTAGACTCCTCTAACACCAGCAATATTATGTCATATTAACTATTAATTTGAAGATCACCATCGAAGCGGTGGTGTCTCTGATAATCGTCAGAGCGCCTTCGTATTTTCGATTCAAATATCTCTTCCAATTGCTTTTTTCAAAACACTTGAGGCCTTTCGACGCAATCGGTGTCACCAAACAATGTCCATGCTGCACTTAACTATCCTTCTAACAATTTTTAGAAATGGCGCTGGCGCGTCGATGTCGTGCACCCTACAAAGAAGCCGCAGCCGGTCCGTATACAGTAACAACGGGCTGGCATCTATCGCAGCCGGGCGGCGAAATTTGCCCAGCCGCCAGCCGGCCTCGAACCCTCGACCTTCCGGTGAAAGGAAAGGACGCCGCCTGTGGATCGTCAGGTCGTCCGTCCGGCCACTACAGTGCAAAGTACTCGATACTCAGTGCTCAGTACTAGTGCTAAGTACTAGGCACTCAGTGCTCCATATTGGTGCCCAGTAGTGCCAAGTTCCCGGTACTCAGTGCTCAGTACTAGTGTCGTGTAGTGCCGAGTTCTCGGTAGTCAGTGTTCGGCACTAGTATAATGTAGTGTCAAGTACTCGGTACTCGGTGGTCAGTACTAGTGTCCAGTGGTGCTAAGAACTCGGCACTCAGTGCCCAGTACTAGAGCCAAGTGGTGCCAAGTTATCGGCACTCAGTGGTCAGTACTAGAGCCAAGCGGTGTCAGGTTATCGGTACTCAGTAGTACTCACCATTTCGACGCTGGTCGGTGTGACCGGTTGTCAGTGGAGCACAGACGGAACACAGTCGTGTCGCTGGAGCACAGCCGAGTCGTGAGCACGCTAAACCACAGCCGGCGTCAGGAAACCCGGTGGAAGCCAGCCAAGTCGGCAGCCAAGTGGCCCCAGCCGCCGTCTCACCCAGCGCTGAGTCCAAGTCGGCACACCACTGTGGCGATGCCACGTCCGAGACGTGCGGTCGGCAGCAGCTGCTGTCGAGAGCCGCAGCGACTCCTCTCGAGGTGTGGTGCACGTGCAGCACGTCCGAACTGTCCTCTCGAGGTGTGGTGCACACGTGCAGCACGTCCGATCTGTCCCCTCGAGGTGTGGTGCACACGTGCAGCACGTCCGATCTGTCCCTCGAGGTGTGGTGCACGTGCAGCACGTCCGATCTTCCCTTCGAGGTGTGTGCACACGTGCAGCACGTCCGATCTGTCCCCTCGAGGTGTGGTGCACACGGTAGCACGTCCGATCTGTCCCCTCGAGGTGTGGTGCACACGTGCAGCACGTCCGATCTGCCCCTCGAGGTGGAATACATGCAGCACGTCCGATCTGTCCCCTCGAGGTGTGGTGCACACGTGCAGCACGTCCGATCTGTCCCCTCGAGGTGTGGTGCACACGTGCAGCACGTCCGATCTGTCCCCTCGAGGTGTGGTGCACACGTGCAGCACGTCCGATCTGTCCCCTCGAGGTGTGGTGCACACGTGCAGCACGTCCGATCTGTCCTGCGCAGGTGGCTGTGATCCTTGCCACACTGCAAGTCGACAGTGCAGTGCGTCTCTGTCGCTCAACGGTTGCAGACTTAGTGATTTTCCAGCCTTCGGCAAACCTCTGCCGTCGCCTTCTGCTGTCGCCTTCTGCTATCGCTTTTTTGGTGTCGCCTTCTGCCGTCGCCTTCTGGTGTCGCCTTCTGCCGTCGCCTTCTGCTGCGCTACTGGAGGCTCGACACACTTTGGTCGGACTCAGAGCGGACCTGTTTCACTTTCTGCCGGGACCGCTCCGGTGGCCACACTGGCGACATGCCGCCGCTCGCCCGCCGCGCGCTCTGCCCGACACCGCTCCGGCTCCCACGCTCTGCCCGCTCGCACTGCCGTCGGCCGGCTCAGCCGCTCTGCCGCCCCACCGCCCCACCGTCCCTCCGCCCCACCGCCCCACCGTCCCACCGCCACGCCGCCCCACCGCCTCACCGCCGCAGAACGTGGGTATGCAATTGCAGAATTGCAGGAATCGTGTTGTGGGCGACCACTGTAAAGGCGACTGCGTGGGCTTGTGGCCACCACCGGGCCGTGCTGGCGGGGGCCTTCTCAACGGGATGCGGCAACAGGAGTGCAGCAACAGGGGTGCAACAACAACGGTGCAGCAACATGGATGGCAGGGAAGTGAAGTTGAGCTGCCAAGCCACCCCGTACAAGGCGCTAATCTTGTTTTGTGTTCATAGGCGGAGTCACATTCATGTTGAGGGGCCGGCTCTGCTCAGCCCGGGCTTCCCCTTGTCTTTCCTCCCAATCATAAACTTGCCTGACTTTATTGCTGGGGCACAAGAAGCGCCTGCACGTGGCTTGTGAATTCAAGACGACGATTCAAGAAAATCATGGCAGTCGTAGGTAGCCCGTTCCGTTTTCTGCTCCTCTTCCGCTTTACCATTCGCTATCTTGGGGGCGAGCTATCATTCCCTCGGATTTCATAAGTAATCAGATAATGACACGCTGCAGCGAGCTGAGGTTTGATGCACCTTTTTCGTTATCCATTTCACATCTTATGCGAGCGTTTTGGTCCTGTTTACGTTAGGTTATCGACCTGCAATGGGCTAGGCTTGATTATATCCAGCAAGTTGTATTGCTCGTGACTTCTACTAGTCCAGTGCTTTCTTTTAATGGACAATATAATTTGCATGTTCCAAACAAATTAAGCACGCGCCTTTTCGAAACGATTTTGTATACACCTTAATGTTTTCCACGAAGAGTGAAAAACGGCCCGAGACAGTGCGCCGAACTTTGGCATACATCCAACATCAATTTGACATGTTGTGTGGATATTTTGAGGTCCGGTCATCCACGGTCACCGAGTTAGTCAAGGTCAAGTGAGATCGCCTCCAAAAAGTTCAGCCATTCGTTACGCTTTAAAGGGTGAAGATATTTGAATTAAGCTTTCAGCGCTTGTTTGTCTTTAAATGCGTTATAAAATTAACAAGCGTTTGTTTTTTTGTGTATTTCATGACTTATTTGGTTTTGTTCGAATTTAGCCCATTAGGGCTAAATTCGAAGGGCCTACTTAAAGTACCTAACCAATTTTATGATACTAAGCTTCCTTAAACTACCGTTTCTCCGCACGCTCAGTCTGAGAAGAAAAATAAAAAACTCAAAATGTTGCCACTTTGAAAAATAAATGAAGGTATATATTATTGAGTTGCCCTACATTTTGGGATCATGGTCGATTTTCTTCATTTTATGAGTCCAATTAAGGTTTGTTTGTGAAATCCTCCCCAAAATGAACCCAAAGCAAAAACAAAAAAATTACGTCAGTCGTGAGCAAAGTCCCACTTCCCTCTAGTAACGTAACTTCCTGTGGAATATCACCTTTGGCGTGGTTTCCGGTCCGCCGATCGTTATCTGGTGACACCTCCGTTGTTTTCGTTCGTTTCAACTCTTAGTTTGAAGATGAAAGGGGTTTATTATGACCCCCTCCCCACCGAGACGGGGTGTGAGGATATTGGCGGGAAGACGGGTAGGGTAGAGCTATATATGCTCTTGAAGTTTTGCTCGGGCCTACTTCTTCTGAAGTTCTAAATAGCCTGAAAATACGATCCGGGTACATCATCCAACCCATGCTCATTTATTTGTGTAATTCTTCATGTTCCCTGTTTTTTATTCAAGTCTTAGAAAATGCACTCTGAATTGCATGTCATGGTACTAAAAAGTGCATTTGTAGGTTTCAGAAGCGTCAAAATAATTGACCCAAGGTTATATCGACGTGTTATTTTTTCCTCGTTCTGTTTCGACTTCTGCAAACTCTATGTGCTTATTGGTACCTACTATGCTAAGAGACATCCTAAAGGCGCCGAACGATACATCCACCAGATTCAGTTTCAGATTGGTTTTCAAATATTGGGCAGGCTATGGAGCAATATACAAACAGCACACGGAGAGGCGCAAAGGTCAGTTGACTGAGACTAGTGCATCCATATATTTCAATATTATACAAGTTGTGCACACTCAGTACTCGCTGTCTTTTCTCAATGTGGTATAAGATCACCGTCTCTCTATATTCACTATGCACGGTCTTGCAACACATAGACTGTTGATTATGGCCTTGCTCTAACGCAACTGGCCTGGTCGGAGGTGGGTTGTGAGTCCGTAGAGGTGTAACTCTGGTGCTGTAACCAGAAACGACGGTCTGCGCTCCGCACATGCGACACACGCACAACACAGGTATCCTTATGTTACATTTGCCACACTAATCGCAGTATTTTAGTTTTAACCGCAAGTCATGTAAATTATGCTTCAGATAGTAAATGCATCGGAGGAAATCAATCTTGATTCTGTTCGAAATGTGCTTATATTAGCATTTACGAATGTAATGACAACATAAGTGGCAGAAAGCAGACGTCGCGTGACAATGTTTGGTTTAGATGCCTATGACTTTCTAGATAGGTATATCCACGACAAACACATTACATGACGTCAGGGGTGCAGCCAGGACTTTTTACGGGGCGCGGTGCGGTGACACGAATGAAGCTGAGACGACTTTCGGAGCGCGAGGCGAACCGAAATTTTCTGGTTTTGCGTGTACTAAAAATCGCAAAGTTTCTTGTTTTGTCTGGTGTATTTGGTTCCTGAGCCAAATACATCTTCGGGAGGGGGGGGGGTGGAGGACCTGCCACCTGCCCATTGTCCGCGCCACTGCACGACATGGTGGCTGTTGTTGCTGCGAACGTGTGTTGTACTGTTCGGGAGGTGCTGACTTCGACACTCGAGTCAATGTCGATTTATTAATGACATCTAAGTTTCTTGGGGCAGATGTGTGTGCCCGCAAGGGACCATGACGAGAAGAAGAAAAAAGGGAGACATCATCCACAAAAAGACACCTCATGCATAGCACAGAAATCTAGATCACTGAGGTAGGTGAAAGCTAAAAGCAGCACTAATACTGATCCCCAGGGACTCTAAGATCTAGTGCTAGGTGGCGAACTACTGCGTCCGACACCTAAAAGTTGCAACATGCACTCAAGTTATGGTTTTATTCCGTGTCCATTTGTGGGCGAAGGGGGCAGATTATGCTCCCTCATCCCCCAAGTGAATGCTTGAGATAGCGGAAAACTCGCACGTAGCAGCGACCACAAATTTTGAGCATTCTTCTTATGTCAATTTTGCATGTCGTGTAAAACTTTTGCAGTCGTATCATCAATAGGTCGCTGTCTATGTCGACTTAAGTGAATGAACCTTCGAATGGGCTTTCCAACCTGATGGGATCGCTGTAGATTCATACATGAAGATTTAAACAATACGTTTTCAGCGTTTCCTCAAGTGAATATATTCAAGAAAACTGTTCGGTCATTTTGTTTTCTATGTTGCTTTTATGCTTTAATAAGTGCTAATTAGGATTGCAAAAGCGAATTAGGACCTGTGCATATTTTACTATAGGTTCCTCAAGGCATTCTTCACATTTTCTGAGGATTCAATCATTCCAAAAATATAGCCTAATATTTGTGGCATGAGTATCGAATTTAAATATCTAGCATAGAAGTTTTCAAATGTTTAGGCTGTTTATATCTAGTTGTATTTGTGTAAATTTTTAGGCCTTAAGCTCCCTTAATTTATTATTTTTTTTTTTTCTAAGTTTGTTTTATCTGTTTTAGTTCGTATGCTATGTACCATTTTGGGGCCCATGACGACATTGAGTATCTGTGTGTTGTTGCTTAGTAGATGGGAATAGCTTTGCCAGTGTGCAAGGCTCTCTTAAACGGCGGATAAGCACGACGATACGCAAATTGATGAGATAATGGATGGGGTGAAAAACCTTCTTTTCAAGATTGCTGATAGCCTTGTTTTGTTTTCAGGTCTAGGACAATTTTCTTCGGTCTAGTCATTAATAAAGTAATTTGGATCAAGTTCAACATAAGAATTGTAATAAGCCTTGATTATGGAAGACAACAGGAACATGAAAATAACAGAAACAAACAGGAAGACATTGGGCTGTTTTGGCTTTTTTATATGTGGACTTGAAGAGAACAGTCCTCATCGCTTTGAGAACATCGTCCTCAGACGGTTGGATGCAATTGAGGAGTGAGTTGTTTGAAGTGGCTGGTCTGCATCGAGTCCACTAGGATCGTTGGGGCTAGACTGGTGAAAGTAACGTCAAGATACTGTTCCAATGGGATTTTGTGAGTGCCATACACAAGTACATACCAAATCACAATTTAGCATTAGCAGGGCACCAAACCGGGAGGGATTCAGAGCCCATATCTTCTCCACCGACACCACCCTCCCCTATGCCTCCCCATCCTCCCCTACCCAACCGATATTCCCAGCTATGCTCAAATACCGAAACCAAGCCAAAATAATCTTTAGCCACCATCGTTTCATATTTGAGATCGGTGAACAGAGCTACACGGTGCGAGGAGACGGACTTGAATCAGAATTACAGCCTTGGCGCCACTACTTGGGATGCATCGCAGGAAGCGCCGTTGTGGTTTGCTCGGTTCTGGACGAAGTTAGACGGCATCAACCGGCACCACCTCTCACCACACGTGGGACCGACCTGGGGCCAGGTCAAGGGCCACCACTTCTGCCGCATCTGGACGGCTCCACGGTCGGACGGCTCGACGGTCAGTGGCTCGCGGTCAGGTGGCTCGACGGTCAGATGGCTCGAGTCGGTCGGACGGCTCGACGGTCAGATGGCTACGGTCAGGGCTCGACGGTCGGGACGGTCGGTGCTGACGGTCAGATGGCTCGATAGTCGGGTGGCTCAACGTCCAGGTGGCTCGATAATCGGGTGGCTCGATAGTCGGGTGGCTCGATAGTCGGGTGGCTCGATAGTCGGGTGGATCATTGAGGTGTCGGCCCTCTGTCGCTGACTGAACGAGCGGAACTAGCTCTGTCGCGACATCATGGTGGAGCTCTGTCCCGACCACGTGCTGGAGCTCTGCCGCGATCCACGTGCTGGAGCTCTGTCCCCACCTCGTGCTGGAGCCTCTGTCTCCACCTCGTGCTGGAGCCCTGTCCTGACCTCGTGCTGGAGCTCTTCCCTGTCCCGACCGAGCCCTGTCCACTCTTGCTGGAGCTCCGTCCCCACCTCGTGCTGGAGTTCTGCCGCGACCTCGTGCTGAAGCTCTGTTGCAACCTCATACTGGAGGTCTGTCCCGACCTCGTGCTGAAGCTCTATCCCCACCTCGTGTTGAAGCTCTGCTGCGACCTCGTGCTGAAGCTCTGCTGCGATGTTTTGCTGACGCGATAGAATGGACAGGGACCGACCCAGACATTTTAGTTTAATAGGGGGAGGGCGTTCGTCAGGAAGTGCGCGATTTCCTCGGAGGGGTGACGCTGCGAAAGTTGATAGAGAGTTACTTTAGGCTGCGAAGCTTTTGAACGGGTGACGAGAATCCAAGCATACCGAAAGGACGCCTTTTCCTTCGAGAAGGAAAGCATTTCTAATTTCAGCCTCTAGCTGAAAATAATTCGTTGAGTATGGGAGGGGAGGGCCGGGGTACATTCGAGTCTGTCTGGAGGGGGACTTTCTCCGGTCAGAGAGGCGCCATTTTCCATGCGGAGGGGGAAGGGGAGGGCACACGTTCCCATTGCCCTCGTACTACTGTACAATGAGAATTGAAAGTGGAGATGAAGGAGGAGAATGGCCTGTACTAGTCTAAGGAGATATGCTGTTGTATATCGCGACCCAGATGCGTGTTGCCGGCCAGCACCATTTGACGTATTAAATAGGAAATGGCGTAGGTCATTTGCAGCTTGATTTTGTGATCAGAATTAACCCGATCTGATGAACTTAGCTTGGCGAAGACTCAAAGTGTATGTTTAGCGCTGGCCTATTTGTTTAACCTCCTCTTTGTCCGGTGATTTTTTCGTCACCAGAGGAATATGACATGTGTCTGCATGTCACCATCTGCAAGAGGTAGCGGTGCATTGTTGGTGAAGATTTCTGCCAAATATTTTGGTCAGATTATGTCTGGCTGCTGAGCGGTGACGTCCCTCATGGATGTATATTTGATGTGTGTCCTGAGAAATGTCGATTTCCATTCGTTTTATTGCCAACTCAGACTCAGATGTATCCTCAGACAATTGACAACTTATTTTGAGACGTTTTTGAACACTCCCACAGGTAACATTCTCACACGAAAATGACGCCATTAACCTTTATTGATGTTGGGTCGCATTTTGTGCTAACATGGACTCATTGCCGGGCACTTTCGTGGTCAACGATTCAATTGGGCGGCAATGTTTGCCGTTGTACCGTTGTAAGTTCAGTTACGATGTCGATAGGTTCCAACAAGCCTAAGTATACGCTAATCGCTAGCTAAATCGCTTAATCGCTATGCTAAATGGAAGTCTTAAGTTCGCGGATCTATCTCAGATCGGCTTTGTACACGGCTCGATTGAAGTTGCCACCATCTCGGAAAATGTGACCGTTGGCGGGTCTCGGATGTGGTTGCACAAAACCATAGCGAGGAGCTATGTACCACTGGACAGTCTCCTGACACCCTTGGTGACAGCCGGTCTCACGACTCTGTCTCAGCTGTACGTGCCACTGGACAGTCTCCTGACACTCCTGGTGACAGCCTGTCTCTCGAGTCTATCTCAGCTGTACGTAGCATGGGACAGTCTCCTGATACCCCTGGTGGGAGCCTGTCTCTCGACTCTGTCTCAGCTGTACGTGCCATAGGACAGTCTCCTGACACCCCTGGTAGCCGGTCTCTCCTTCTAATAACACTCCCCCCCCCAGCCCGACGGTGTGCGCGGCCAGTACCATCCCTCGCCGGTGCCTCCGATTTCGCCATCCATTAACCCACCTGGCCGGTGGATGAAGTCCTTGCCATTCCGGCTCTAGTTGAGCTACAGCCAAACGTAAATCATAATGGGATCCTTGACTCATGCGCTATCTAATGACACCTGCACTTTTCACGCCCGACACCTGAAGTTTGCACAATTGACACCTGCAGTATTCACTGCAAATCATTTGGTAACCGTCGAGGTAACGTCAGATAAAACTAGTCGATAAAAACTGACTATTATGCGACGTATTGTGTTTAAAGCGAGCCGTGTGGCCAAAGTACTGCATAAGCAACACCAAAATTGGAGCCAACGTCCCCTCAGGGCCGTACCAAACTATCGGTGGCACTATAAACCATTGCGATATATCGGTCAGGTCATGTCATGTCATGCCAGGACACATCAAATATCACCCACTCCTGAACCCGTCAAACGTCTTGATAAAAACGTCACTAATGGAATCTGTTTACCAGTCATCCAGGATAAAATTCATGTTGAGTTCAGATTTGGCGCGTAAGCATCAGAATGGATTGAAAAACAAAAATGTCGACCCCGGTCAAGTAAGGTCAGCGACATAAGACAACGACTGGGAAAGGATATCTGTTCTGTTCCGGCGTATGCAGATGAGCAATGTGCGAAATTCAAATTTTCAATTATTTAAAAGTATTCAAGAAAAATTTGCGAAAGTTGAAATTTTAGTAAATGTTTGTTAACATGTTGAAGAAAGTGCTTAGTCAATTCTGCTAAGAGGTCAAAAGAGTGAAAATGTGTGCACAGGATATTTAATCATGCACGAGTAGCTACACAACGTGTGTGCACACTTTTCCAACTATCGCTGGCAGGCCGCTTCTGGGTGGTATTCATGCCGCCGCGCCCCTCTCCTCTTCCCAGTGTTACTGCGAGTTAATACTGGTGAGAGCTGATGCGATATAGGATAGGCGAATCGCTCGCCTACTGGCAGCTCAGTGGATCTGGCGGATCACCTTGAGGCGAGCCCATATCGCGCTGCGGCTGTGAAGACGCACCTGTTGGGCTTCACGGCGCACCTCTGCGGTGTGTCGACAGCACCTGGCTGTCCATGGACTGCAAACGTGCACTGTCCTCCCCACAGTCTGTCAGGGCCTCCTGCTGGCCGCTCTCAAAATGGTGGCCCGACAACTCCACCCAAGCGTCACGTCTGGCAAAACGCTACCAGGTATGAATTGAGGGGGTTGAAAGTCAAGGATTAAGAAAAAAACAGGATATCGTTCTGAGGGGAGGAGGAAGGAACAAAATATGTGAGAAAATGACGTCCCATTGCCGACCCCTGAGTGCGCCACTGACGCCCGGCGAATTCCACGACACCTGAGTGCGCCACTGACACCCGGCGAATTCCACGACACCTGAGTGCGCCACTGACACCCGGCGAATTCCACGACCCTTGAGTGCGCCACTGACGCCTGGCGAATTCCACGACACCTGAGTGCGCCACTGACGCCTGGCGAATTCCACGACACCTGAGTGCGCCACTGACACCTGGCGAATTCCACGCTTGCGGCCGGGCCACACATAGTGGTACGATGGTGATCATTCACGATTTTTTACAGCAGCCATGAGATAGCACCGCACGGAGTTGCAGCACCACATGTGCGGCTTGTCCTTGTAAGTAATAAACCATAAGGTGAGCTGTGGTGATCGCAAGATGACTTACAAAACGAGCTCCGGGGGAATCGTCCAACGAGAATTACGTTTCGTAAGCTTAGAAGTGTGTCACAAACCTAAACTAGACGAGAATGGATTTAACGCGGCGGTCTCGGAGGTGTATTTTACGCCCTCCCTAAGGTTTTTTTTTATCGGACAGCGAGAAAAACAGCGCCCAACAGCGCGCCGAATTTTTTCAGCCATATTCCAACACCAATTTGGCATGTTGTGTGCACATTTGGAATCAGATCATCTACGACCAACGAGTTATTGAAGGTCAAGTGACGCTTTAACGGATAAGGATATTTGAATGCAACATTTCAGCGTTTGCTGATCTTTATGGATGTAAACGAAACGCCTAAGAGGAATTTGTGAATTTTTCGCTTTTGATGACGTGTTAGTCTTACATATTCACCCATTATGACTAAATCGAAGATTCTGGTCAAAGTAAACCTTTTTTAGTAGGAAAAGCTAAATTAGCATACGTTTTTCATTTCTCCCTACCCATTAGAGAATGTAAAATTGAAGTAAATTGAAAACTCAACCTTTAAAAATACCAAATGGTTGATTTTTGGGTTGGCAAAAATGTATGGTCATAGTCGATTTCGCGTACCTTTTTTGATCCCACATGCCTTTTTTCCTCAAATCTCCCCCAAATTGAACTTCCCCGAGCCAACAATTCGTGACCTTGGCGCGAATGATCAATTTTGGTTCAAGCGCCCTAAAGCCCAAATAAGTAACTAACAGTCATTCGTGATCACATAGACCCTCCCCCACAATGACGTCACCTTTGGGATACAATGTTGAGGGTGATTTAAGACCACACTCGTTGAGCCCGTTCTGACTACACCGCTCTTGTTTTCGCGCAATGCTTTGTTTGGAATTAGAGGGGGCGTAAAACGAACACTCAGAGACAGCGTATGATGATCTGATTGGAAAGACGGGAAAAGTCAATCAAAACATTGTGACAGATAGCATGTGATATACGATGGGGTGTCCTTGATCACCGCGCCACATAGACTTTCCCAGCTACATAGACCCTCCCTGCTACATAGATCATCCCTGTCACATAAGCCCCTCTCATATACAGACCCTCCCTGTTACATAGACCCTTCTTGCCACATATACCTTCGAAGTGGAACCTACATTCAAGTAAATGATCAATATATGGATTGTTTTTTTTCCAATAATTGATTTTAAACCACTTCCGATAATTGCAGAGGGAATTGAATGCGTATCCGAATGCGGTTGGATAGAACGTTTCCCTCAAATATTCACGGTCGCAGCACTTTCACAATCCTTTTTCGCCGTCGTTGGGGAAATCCCTCATCGCGTCAGGGTAACCAATTTCCAGTTGTTTGTTTGGACTCCTGGATTTTTCTTTCGGACGATGGGCGGTAGTGACAGCTGGCGATGGGCGGTGATAGAGCAAATCCCTGACAGGGTGGAAGGGGAGATTGTGACTTGCTACCAGAGGGTAATCGGGCAGCACTGCAGCGGATTATATGTCTGTGGCGTGAGGTGCAGCTGTCTGCCAAGACTCGGCTTGATGACCGACACAGCACGAGTCCGTCTACGTTCTGCGGCCCCGTCGGCGGTAATATGGCTCTGGTTGTCTTACCGTCCCGACAGTATATCGTGTCCTGATGCAGTGTCGTGAGCTCCCCGTACTGTCGCTCGAGGCAGAGCGTGACCTCAGGAGCGTGACCTCAGGAACGTGACCTCAGGAGCGTGACCTCAGCAGCGTGACATCAGCGTGACATCAGCGTGGCCTTAGGGTGACCTCAGCAGCGTGACCTCAGCGTGCCTTTAGCGTGACATCAGCGTGACCTTGTCATGACCTCGGCGTGACCTCAGTGTGACCTCAGCGTGACCTTAGCAGCGTGATCTCAGCAAAGTGATCTCAGCAGCGGGACCTCAGCAGCGTGACCTCAACATGATCTTAATGTGACCTCAGTGTGACCTCAGTGTGACCTCAGCGTGACATTAGCGTGACCTCAGCGTGACCTCAGTGTAACCTCAGCAGCGACACGACCCTGCCTTTCCGCTGTGTCGGAACGGTGGTGTGTCTGGTGACGCCAGCGGCAGAGTGTGGCTCGCTCCACACCCGACAGCCGACACGCTGCAGGCTGGTGCCTGTCGCAGAGTCGCCCGCAGCGCGTCTGCAGACGCCAGCAGACACACCCGGCAGTGTTCTGACGCCTCCGGCCGGGTGTGTGCACCGTGGGTGTGTGCCGACTGTGATCGAGGTTGGACGCGTGGCTGATGGGCGTGGTTCGGAGCAGCGCACCTGTCCGCGGAGCTGCAGAGGAAGGCCCGCGACGGCCACGTCGAGCACCTGCCTCTGCTGTGCGCCGCGTGGGACGACGCAGCGGACTCGTGGCCACCAGTTCGCTATGCTGCTGGAGATGATGAAGCTGTTGCTGCCCGCCAGTCGGCGGCAGGCGCACGACATCAACAAGAGGCTCCGACAGGTCCCCGGCAGGGTCAGAACCTCCCGTCCGGCAGTGAACTCGGGGTCAGAACCTGCCGTCACAGTCGCACAGCGAACTCGGCAGGGTCAGAACCTGCCGTCACAGTCGCACACTGAACTCGGCAGGGTCAGAACCTGCCGTCACGGTCGCACAGTGAACTCGGCAAGGTCAGAACCTGCCGTCACAGTCACACAGTGAACTCGGCAAGGTCAGAACCTGACGTCACAGTCGCACAGTGAACTCGGCAAGGTCAGAACCTGCCGTCACAGTCGCACAGTGAACTCGGCAAGGTCAGAACCTGCCGTCACAGTCGCACACTGAGCCCGCAGGAGTCATCTTCACTTGAGCCTGCAGTGCGGGTGTGTGGTGACAGACGCCAGGGCGGTCACCCCTGGAACAGGATAACTGCGGTGAAGGAACCAAAACCAGATCACGCGGTGTGGATGTTTAAAATTGTGGATAGTGTCCGGTACGACTTCTGCTCGTCTGTGTAAACGTACGGGATCTCTGTTGCGGCCGAGTATGTGGCGTGTTGGAGCCGTGGTGGGAATTAGCGTTCATCTCGTGTCTGCCACCTCTCCCCTCTCTCCCCTCTCCACGAGTAGGTGCGGTGTGTACTACACTCATTTCCACATATTTTGTTGCGATGTCAAGTTTCCGTGATCACCATTTGCGCAATTGAGATGTTTTCCGCAACGACCTAGGCTAATGGAGAATATTGGAACCGTTGTAGGGAATTATGTCTTTTTTTGGCTTAATACGAGTACTCCGTTACGATACGAGTTACGAGACATCTAGCCTGCACCTTTGGCGACACGCCATTGGCATCAAGAATATATTTCAGAGAACATACCCCTCCCGTTTATAGTGTACAAATTTGATCGGATTGTACCGTATATGACGATAACTGGTATTGATCCGCAAATCCCTACCCCCTCCCTCACTCTTGTCCTTGCACGAGTATTCAATCATAGTCTTCATTTGAACACACTTAAGCATCCAACTCCCTTCTTACTTCTGTGTTATTGCTTGGCCCACACATTCGCCCCAGTTTGAAGCCCCCTCCCCTCCCTCCAGTAGCGCAGGATCACTCCGAGCGCCCCTCCGCTGATTGGTATCGGAGGTAGGAAACCCCAGCCGAACGAAGCGAGCATTGCTACTCCATCATATAGTTCCCAATGGCGACCGGCGTCACCGTGTGGTCGTGTGGTCATGTGGTCACGACCGGCGTCACCGTGTGGTCGTGTGGTCGTGTGGTCATGTGGTTCCGGCCGGCGTCACCGTGTGGTCATGTGGTCACGGCCGGCATCACCGTGTGGTCGTGTAGTCGTGTGGTCATGTGGTCACGGCCGGCATCACCGTGTGGTCGTCGGCCGGTCACGTGTGGTCATGTGGTCACGGCCGGCATCACCGTGTGGTCATGTGGTCACGGCCGGCATCACCGTGTGGTCGTGTGGTCACGGCCGGCCGGCATCACCGTGTGGTCGTGTGGTCACGGCCGGCGTCACCGGTCATGGCGGTCCATGTGGTCGTGTGGTCACGGTCACGGCATCACCGTGTGGTCGTGTGTAGCCGGCGTCCCGTGTGGTCATGTGGTCACGGCCGGCGTCACCGTGTGGTCATGTGGTCACGGCCGGCGTCACCGTGTGGTCGTGTGGTCACGGCCGGCGTCACCGTGTGGTCGTGTGGCGTCACCGTGTGGTCATGTGGTCGTCGGCCGGCGTCACCGTGTGGTCGTGTGGTCATGTGGTCACGGCCGGCGCATCACCGTGTGGTCGTGTGGTCATGTGGTGCATCACCGTGTTGTGTCGTGTGGTCATGTGGTCACGGCCGGCGTCACCGTGTGGTCGTGTGACCACGGCCGGCGTCACCGTTTGGTCGCCTATTAACACTTCGACGCCCTAGCGACGTAGCCAATTAGCGTTAATTGGCGGTTCAGACTAAACGACACCGACCACCAGTTCTTACATCTGTGCCGAGGTGGCCATGGCCGACCAACCTGATCGATCAGTCGATTCGCCGCCGGAACTCGCTCGCTAAAAACGTGTAGCCAGCCCTAAGTAACCAACGGGTTAACACGGGCCCCTACCATTCACCCCCGTGTGGTAGAGATCGTACGTAACCAAGGGCTGAGCACGGGTCCCTACCTTACTGGGCACCTCCTCTGACTGTATTTCTACCCTGACCAGCCTTGTCACCTTTTTCTTGTCGCTTTTAACGTGTCAACACCGTCCTTAAATCCTCCGAAAGGCCTGCGATCACGTACATGCAACAGGGGTATGCATTAACGGTCGGTGTTTTTCCTCCGGCCAATTGTCCGGCACCCCCCTCCCCCCCCTGACGAGCTGCAGATGCCTGCTCACCGGGTTCGAGGTCCCTCTGCGCTCTGGGTTCACAACAGCCGGCCGGAATTTGCTGTCAAAGAACCATTTCGAGTTGAGCTAACACCTTTGGCAGTTTTCGTCTCGTCGCTCCCCTTCGTATTGGAAATGAAGCCGACGCTACATAGAGGAAAGTGGATCCATGCTCCGCACAATTTAGGTGCCACGGCCTCTCACAGCCTTCACTCGATAGCATTCAGTCGATAGCAGAACGACACACAGGTCGTCTGCCTCGTCCAATACCGTTTCACTGCGTCATGATCAAAGCTGGGGACGAGTAGCCTAGGAGGCAGTTGCTCGTCTCACAATCGAAAGATTGTTCGAGTCTTACCTGTCGCTACTCTTCGCCCGTGACCAATCGGCGTGAGAGATTGGCATGACGGGCTCAACGGCCGATGTGTCGTAAAGCCAATAACAAACAAACTTATGATCAAAGCTCGTGTCAAGCTGCCAATTTCACGACTGTCTAGTGGATGAGTACCTGGTATGCTTACCCCCTCACCCTCATTTCGGCTACCACTCCGGCTGTGACGATATTATGGCCACACAGCCGAATCCCACCCTGTTGTCGGTCTGGCCCGCACCGTTCCAACTTTAGAGCGGGAGCGTAGAGCCAGACTCCCGGGATTTCCACTCACGACGCGGTTCGCCACGCTTCTGCGAGGGTGCCTCATGCCACCCTGTCTGCAAAGGCGCAGGTCGCGCTGATATGACCCAGGGTCAGGGATGGAGGGATGAAGACGCGGCTTCTCTCTCCCCAGGGATACGCCACGGCCAATATCTGGCTTCCATGCTGAGGACAGGCTGAGTCGCATCACTATGGCTAGTGAGTGGTCGTAAGCACCTGATGGTATTGTAACCAAGGCTGGACTTGCTTTACTTATCGCCGTGTATGATCGCAATATGTTTGTTTTTGTTTGTTTGATGTTGCCCTATGCTTTGATGTAGGTGTGCATGTGTAGTTTTGTGTTTTTGCATGACTTTGTATCTGTGTGTTTTGTAGGTAAGTGTCGTATCGTGTACTTACGCTAAGAAATTGTGAGATCCACCTCTAGAGTACTTGTTCGGCTGTTTCGAGCCCTGCTCTAGCGAACTTCCTGTTTCGGACGAATAGAGCGTGAGGCGGAGCAGCTCGCGGGTTTGTTTGAGAAACTGCACTGGATTGGGATCAAGATCGCGAGTGATCGTTCTGTTGAGACTACTGTGACACGACATAATTTTGGCGACCAGGATGACCGGATAATTTTCCATTGCTACGTCCCCCACCGGCTTTCCTTGCAGTGCCGGGTGCGCCGCTTACGCCGTGGTCCCAATGGAAATCCACATTTGAGGTCTACGTGCTTGCTTCCGGCGGTAGTTCTTTGCCTGATTGTAGGAAAAGGGCTTTGCTCCCCCACTGTCTAGGACGCGAAGGGCAAAATGTTTTCAATAACCTCGAGGACACTGGCGAATCTTTCAGGACTCTATTAGTTGCCCTTGACGCTCATTTTCTGTGGAGGGTCAGTGTCGTAGCCGAGAGATATAGGTTTCGACAAAGGTGCCAACTGCAGTCTGAGTCCACAGACTGGAGTTGACACCTCTGTCGAAACCTCTGTCCACAGACTATGCAAATGTTTTGCGGGGATTGGCCTCACGGTGCCGTTTTCGTCAGCTGACAGAAGAAATGATTCGGGACCAAATTGTAGAGAAAACGTGCCTTCCCCGGCTGAGAGACAGGCTGCTGTCGGAGTCCTCTGATCTTTCCCTGGACAGGACCCTGCAACTTGCTGCACAGGCTGAAGCTGCATCTTCCACATGCGCGGGAGATGGAGGCCAGTGCTAGACATACTTCGGGTCCAGTCAGTGCAGTAGCCACCAGGTTTAAGACTTGTGGTGGGATGAGGGCTCGTCAGAATCCAGCTAAGGCTCAGGATGGTGCTGGTAGGTCTTGTTGCAGATGTGGTTCATCCACTCATCTAGCCTCATCAGCGAACTGCACAGCTAAACGCGCTAGGTGCAACAGTTGTGGAAAGATTGGCCATTTTGCTAAGGTTTGTAGAAGCAAGATCTCAGGGAGGAAGCATCAGGCCATCTCAGCAGGTGTTGAAGTGCTGTCAGTGGGAGTCATGTCGGTTCCTAGCCCACTGTACAAGCAACTTAGGTAGTCCACTGGTCGTGCAACCTTGACTTGTGGGATGCTTCTGGACACTGGGGCACAGGTATCACTGCTTCCACGAGCAGTTTTTAATGCCCATTTCCATGACGTTGCTCTCGAGAAGCCTCAACACATTCTTGTGTCACTCACTTCTTATTCTTAGTCATTATTCTTATTCTTATTCTTCTTATTCTCATTCTTAGTCACACACTTGTGTGACTAGTGCTCCGCTGGTGGTGGATGACTGTGTGTAACTTCAGGTAACAGATCCAGAGACTGGTAGAACTGTTCCAGCTATGTGGTATGTAGTTTCAAATGTGAAGCCCATTCTGGGACTTGATCTGATGGCCAGTCTGGGTCTTGAGGTGTCTCCAGAGCAGGTTTCTGAACCTGTACAATGCACTGCCAATGTACTAGAAGCCAGCAAAGGCTTTGTTCATGAACCCAAAGTGTTTCCTCATGTGCAGCCGATCAGGGTGAGAGCTCGTCGCCTGCCTGTGAGTGTTCGTGAGAAGGTTGACAAAGAGATACAACGGATGCTTGATCATGGTGTTATAGAGGAGGCTGAAGCACCTACCTGGCTGTCACCATTGGTGGTAGCTCGGAAGCGAGATGACAAGGTGAGACTGTGTGTGGACCTTAGGGAGTCAAATAAGGTCATCATCCAGGACTCATTTCCCTTTCCTCACATAGATGAGATATCTAACAGGCTGCGAGGTGCTGCAATGTATAGCACACTAGATTTGACGAGTGCTTACCACCAGTTGGAACTACATGAAAATGCTCGGAACATGACTGCCTTTGCTACAGATTCAGGGGTGTACCGGTTCAGGCGCTGTCCCCTGTGTTTGTCGTCGGTGCCAGGTGCATTCCAGAGGTTGATGACCAGGCTGCTATTTAGTCTCAGTGGTGTGCAGTGCTATCTGGATGATGTTATTGTGTTTGGACGTAACCAGGCAGAACATGACAGTAACCTTACTGCTGCATTGTATTGATTGAACCAGCATGGTGTACAGTTGAATCAGGATAAGTGTGTCTACAGCAAGGAATCTGTGACATACTTGGGACTGTCCGTGTCCAGAGATGGAATCACTGTGGATCCAGATCGGGTGAAGTCTGTGACGGAAGCTCCTGTTCAAAGATGTAGGGAAGAGTTGTAGAGTTTCCTAGGCATTGTGGGCTACTATGCCAAGTTTGTGCCAGGATTTTCTACTGTCGCGGAGCCACTAAGATTTCTCTTACGTGGTGTCGAAGCATTTCAATGGACATCTGATGCTGCTCGTGCTTTTGACAAGGTCAGAACACTGATCAAGGAGAGTGGTCCACTGGCTCCTTTTGACCCAGATCTGCCTACCTACGTCACAACGGATGCCTCTGGCGTCGGTCTAGGTGCCACACTGACCCAGGTCCATGGGGGTGTGGAGGAAGTCGTTGCTTTCTACTCTCGGAGCCTCTCCGAAGCAGAACGGAAGTATGCTACAGTGGAGCGAGAGGCCCTAGCATGTGTATGGGCCGTGGAGCGGTGGAAGACATTCCTGTGGGGTCGCCGTTTCACTTTACGTACTGATCACCAGGCCCTGGTCACTCCTCTGTCATTCAAGGCGCATGGCCGTGCGGGTATGCGAATTGCCCGCTGGGCGGCGTGCATGATGGTGTATGACTTTTCAGTCCAGAATATCGTGGGAATTTCAAACGGTGTGTGCGATGGGCTAAGTCGCCACCCACTGCCTCAGCATGAATGTGAATATGCTGACGAAGAAATGACTGCAGCAATTCACTGTGCTGCTCATACAGAAGCTGATCTGCAACAAGCGTTGCAGGACGACAAAGCCATGCAGGTGCTGCAAGAAGTGATGCACGCAGGCTGGCCAAGCCGTAGTCAGCTTCCTGACGAGATCCGTGCAGATCATGCTGTGAGACAAGAGCTGTGTGTGGCAAACGGCCTTGTTTTCAGGGGAAGTAGAGTTGTTCCGGCCAGAAGTCTTCGGGCAAGGATTGTCCAGCTGGCCCATGAGGAGCATCAAGGTAGGGTGCGGACGAAGCAGTTGATTCGCCAATCCTATTGGTGGCCGGGTCTAGACAGCGAGGTTGAAGAAGTGGTCAGGATGTGTCCTGTCTGCCAGGAAAATGACAAGTCATACAAGGCAGTACCAGCTCCTTTGCAGCCAGTCGGTGTCCCTCCAGGACCGTGGTATAAGGTTGGTTTGGACATAGTAGGTCCCCTCCCAGGTCCCCGTCAATGTCGCTATGCTCTGACCTTGGTCGACTACTACAGCAAGTGCCCCGAGGATGGGTTCACGGAGCATGTCACGACAGAGGCAGTAATTTTATTCTTGTCTTCGCTGTTTTCGAGAGAGGGTTATCCCAGGGAGATGGTCACGGAAAATGGACCACGGTGCGTATCAGGGGAGATGACTTCATTCCTGAAGACATTAGGAATCAGGCACATCCGGGTCTCAAACTATTGGCCGCAAGCTAATGGCGACGTCGAGAGGTGCAACGGAGTCCTGAAGTCCGTTACAAAAACTGTGGTTCTTCAGCGTCTTCCATGGAAACGGGCGATATGTGGCTTCCTTCTGCACCACCGGGCCTCTCCCTATCGGGTAACTGCGAAGTCGCCTTCGGAGCTCCTACACGGCCGTGTCATTGCCACCAAGCTAACGGCGCTGCTGCCCTCGGCTCACACAGAGGGGGCAGCACTGCGGGGTCGCGTCCGTCTAGCGCAGCGCAAGATGAAGGCGTACGCAGATGGCCGGCGTCGCGCCCGTGTTCCTCGGGTACACGTGGGAGGGTACGTCCGTGTGTGCCGTGAGGGCCGTATGTTCGGCCCGCTCCAAGTGTTGGAGCAGAGGGGCCGACGGTCCCACCGTCTGTCCGACGGCAGGCTGTGGAATGCGGCGCGTTTCCCGCCGTGTCAACAGCCGGCACCGCCGATGTTTGTTTGTTTGTTTATTTATTTAGCACATCATAGCACACATAGCATGAACAATTTTGCGATTGGCACAAAAGACCAAAATGATCTTAATTCGATGTGCCTCTCGCAACAACGTTTCCATCCAATAAAACTTGACTACCGACACGGTGCAACAATCGCCGCCCGCCCCGCCAGCACGCCCCATCGGCACAAAGTATGCACACATGTGTGGTACTCATACTGCCGCACATGACGATCCGTTCTCGTCACTAAAAACGTCACTAGAGGACGATCCGTTCCCGCCGGTGGTCTCCGAGGAGCTGTCACCTGCTGCTGGAACACCTGGACAGCCGTCGGCTAGGGAGCAGCAGCCGGAACCGACTGCGACTGCGGCCGCGCATCGCGCGGAACAGTTGCCACGCCGTCGGTCGCGATCATCGTCGGATCGGCGCGTGCCGTCTCGTTTTAGAGACTACGTAATGTGAATGTTACGGTACTAGCATTGCTAATTGTCTGAGAGCGCTTCAGGAGCATTTTTTTAAACTAATATCTGGTGGCGGGATCTGTCCAGCAAGAATCAGGAGCGGGCATTGGTGTGACCTGCCTTGATTTGCTTACCACGACCTACCTCTCACCCTTGGAATTTAACGTAAGTAGGTCGCACGGGTATGGAAGGGCACTCCTGCCTACCTATTAATGGGGGATTTTTTTTAAAGTGTTGCATTGTTTGTATGTTCGGGCTTTGCAGTGCTCTTGTACCTCCATTCCAAGTGTAACCTGCCTGTTCTTGCCCCCAGGTGTCCTGATCCTCAGTGCCTGTGCGCCACAACTTACCCATCAGACGCCTGAGCTGACGCTGAACCTCCCATCCCCATAGCTCTCCAGTTCCTCGATCTGGTAAGTCCC
This sequence comes from Imbricaverruca yamaguchii, assembly GCA_034440575.1. NCBI lineage: Eukaryota > Metazoa > Arthropoda > Thecostraca > Neoverrucidae > Imbricaverruca > Imbricaverruca yamaguchii. The sequence continues at coordinate 207,964 of JAOTOL010001013.1, forward strand.
TTGTCGTTGGCCTGTCGGGAATCCTTACTTTCCTTTCAGAGGGGGAATGTATCGTGTACTTACGCTAAGTAATTGTGAGATCCATCCCTAGAGTACTTGTTGGGCTGTTTCGAGCCCTGCTCTAGCGGACTTCCTGTTTCGTACGAATACAGCGTGAGGCGGAGCAACTCGTGAGTCTGTTCGAGAAACTGCACTGGATTGGAATCAAGACCGTGAGTGATCGTTCTGTTACGTACAACTGGCCCGCCAGTACAGGGCGCCTCACGCCGACTGCCCGCCAGTACACGGCGCCTCACGCTGACTGCCCGCCAGTACGCGCCTCACGCCGACTGCCCGCCAGTACACGGCGCTCACGCCGACTGCCCGGTACACGGCGCTCACGCCGACTGCCCGCCAGCATACAAGCCCTCACGCTGACTGCCTGCCAGTACACGGCGCTCACGCCGATTTCCCGCCGCGTATACACGGCGCCCCACGCCGACTGCCCGCCAGTACACGGCGCCTCACGCCGACTGCCCGCCAGTACACCGCGCCTTCACGCCGACTGCCCGCCAGTACATCGGCGCCTTCACGCCGACTGCCCGCCAGTACACGGCGTCTCACCCCTGACTGCCCGCCAGTACACGACGCCTCACGCCGACTGCCCACCGCCAGTACACGGCGCCTCACGCCGACTGCCTGCGGTAAGCACACGGCGCCTCACGCCGACTGCCCGCCAGTACACGGCGCCTCACGCCGACTGCCCACTGCCAGTACACGGCGCCTCACGCCGATGCCCGCCAGTACACGACGCCTCACGCTGACTGCCCGCCAGAAGTACATCGGTGCTCACGCCGACTGCCCGCCAGTTCATGGCGCTCACGCCGACTGCCCGCCAGTACACGGCGCCTCACGCCGACTGCCCGCCAGTACACGGCGCCTCACGCCGACTGCCCGCCGTAGGCGCTTTCGCCGCTGTCCGCCGTACACGGCGCCTCCGCCCTGCCGCCAGTACACGGCGCCAACAATTCCTAAACCGTTTCCATCAGTTGTATGGCCCATTGCACCAGCTTCGCTACTGACCACGGACGCGGAAAGTTTTTCCCGACATTCCAGACGTGCCGTTGAGCACCCTGCTGATTACAACTTTCAGTAGCTGATTCAAAAGTAGTGTGTGTCCCTTCCCACCTCCCGACGAGCCTGGTCGTTCTCTCCTGAGTGAGGCCGGTAATGGTACTGTCTAGATGTTGTGACACGTATGCCTTATCAGTCTGTTCGGGCAGCAGTGAGGGAAGCCTGGAGGCGGAGAGACGCGGTCGTGTCTGTTGTGTTTAGATGGTACTCACATGGTCACCGGTCAGTGTCTTCAGCGGGGAGGCGGCTCTACTCTACGCCGGCTGCTCATCTCCATCCGTGTGTGTGCTGCCCTCCGCGTCTGCTCACTGTCTGTGCCACTGGTCCGCCCGGTCCTCCGCCGTACTTACCATCCTCACCCATGGCCCACTGGTCCGCCCAATCCTCCGCCGTACCTGCCATCCCTCACCTAGCGGCCCACTGGTCCGCCCGGTCCTCCGCCGTGCCCTAACATCCTCACCCATGGGCCCACTGGGTCCGCCCTGTCCTCCGCCGTACCCTGCATCCCCACCATGGCCCGCGAGACCTGCTCTCTCCCGTCCGTCAGTGTCTGTGCCATCATCCGCCCGGTCCTCCGCCGTACCTGGCATCCTCACCCATGGCCCGAGATCTGCTCTCTCCCGTCCGTCACTGTCTGTGCCACTGGTCCGCCCGGTCCTCCGCCGTACCTGGCATCCTCACCCATGGCCCGAGATCTGCTCTCTCCTGCCCAAGCTCCTGCGTGATCTCTCCTCTGATCCCTCTCCTCGCCCAGTCGCCCCAGTCGGCGTCCTTGTTTGCCTTTTTCTTCGCATTGGTTTACGTGCGGCCTGTTGGTGTATTTGCATAGCAGCCCGTCACCATTGCCCAGGTCGAGGTTCTGGATCTCCCCACCTCCTGTGAACAGAATACCTCCACCTCCAGACGATTTACCTGGGCTGTTCCCACGGTACCAGAGCTAAGGCGTAAGCCTGTGAATGGCGAGCGCCATCCGAGGGCGCCAGGTAGCGCGGCATCAGTAAGTCGGGAGGAGACGAACACCCGTCACCCCGGTCGCCAGGTAGCGCGGCGTCAGTAAGTCGAGGAGACGGAACATCCGTCACCCCCGGTC
>JAOTOL010001014.1:0-210268 GCA_034440575.1 Imbricaverruca yamaguchii
GATAAATAAGCGGACTCCCATGACGTTTATCTGGGCTGCCATATGTTGAATAGCTTTAACCTTCTCAGGGTTTGACTGGATGCCAGAATCTGACACTATGTGTCCCAAGTACTGCCTTTAGAAAGTTTAAATTTCAGCTTCGCTCTGCGTAATCTTTTTAAAGGTGAATTCATGAAATCACATTTAGAAAGTTTCAACTTCAGCTTCGCTGTGCGTAATCGGCAAAAATCTTATTCGAGATGGGCGAAATGTTCGTCAATTTTTTTTATCGAGTATACTATTATGTCATCGATGTAAGTAGTTGCAAACTGATTATGAATTTCAGACAACACTTTATTCATTAATTCCATAAACTTAGACCGGGCGTTATAGATGCCAAACGGCATTTTGCGAAAATTCCAAGGCTAGCTAAATAATCAACTCGGAGAGTCAAATTTGCCTGCGCATCGCAAGAATTGAGGATGCCAATCTCGGTCTGTGGTAGTTTTGCGCAATCACACGGCCGAAGCGAGGTCACCATCAGGCAGCTCCTTCCCGGATTGTCATACTGGCCTGCTCACAGGTCTGCGGATGCCATAGACTGGACCCAATGAGGTTGACTCAGTTGTCAAGGTTCTGGCTCGGAAAGGCTGACCCAGAGGTCCGAGTTCTGGCCTGATAACGTTCACTCAGACGCTCGCGAGCACTCTGAGATACAGCAGGACATATTAGAACACTATAAGATTTTATGACACTATCTCTGACACTATAAAACAGCAGGACACAGTAAGACCCAGTAAGGCACGATAACACAAGTTAGGACATGCTAGAACACAGTAGGACACAGTAAGACAGAGTAAGGTACAATATGACCAGGTAGGACACGGTAGAACACAGTAGGACCCGGTAGAACACAGTGTGACACAGTTAGGCACAATAGGACACGTTAGGATACGGTAGAACACAACAGGACACGGTAGAACGCAGTAGGACACAGTAGAACGCAGCAGGACACGTTAGGGCACGGCAGAACGCAGTAGGATACGGTAGAACGCAGCAGGACACGTTAGGACACGGTAGAACGCAGTAGGACACAGTAGAACGCAGCAGGACACGTTAGGACACGGTAGAACGCAGTAGGATACGGTAGAACGCAGTAGGACACGGTAGAACACAATAGGACACGGTAGGCGAGCTAAGTCAGCAGCTCATCTCGCCGCCATAACATCACGGTCTGTGCAGGTCCATCGCTACGACTGCATCCGCGCTAGGGTGGTCATTGTGGTGGTCATAGTGGTGATCATAGTGGTGGTCATTGTGGTGGTCATGGTGGTGGTCATGGTGGTGGTCATGGTGGTGGTCATTGTGGTGGTCATAGTGGTGGTCATAGTGGTGATCATAGCGGTGGTCATTGTGGTGGTCATGGTGGTGGTTATGGTGGTATGTGTGTAGTGGTGGTCACAGTTGTGGTCATAGTGGTGGTCATAGTAGTGGCCATAGTAGTGGTCGCAGTTGTGGTTATAGTGGTGGTTATGGTGGTGGTCATAGTGATGGTGATAGTGGCGGTGATAGTGGTGGTCATAGTAGTGGCCATAATAGTGGTCACAGTTGAGGTTATAGTGGTGGTCAAAGTGGTGATCATAGTGGTGGTCATGGTGGTGGTCATAGTGGTACACCATGTTCGTCACCACCACCCGCTCATCAACACGTCATCGCCTTCAGAATGACGCCATCATCGAGCCATCATTACCCGTACGTGAGTAATGATGGCTGCACAGATCACCACTGTACTGCTCCGCACCGGCCCGACCCCATCGCGTCATTATCGCCCGTCGGTCCGGCCACCTCAGCGCCAGTCCTGCCGACGTCTGTCGTCGATGACGTCACACTGACGTCACACACGGCCGAGTGCGAAATGCCACCGGACAGTGGTGTCACGTGGCGTCGGCCCTCAGCCCAGCTGGCTGGTCGCACAACGACGTCCTATCTCAGCCCAGCTGGCTGGCCGCACAACGACGTCATATCTCAGACCAGCTGGCTGGCCGCACAGTGACGTCATCTGTCAGCCCAGCTGACCGGCTTAGCTGTCACGGTGGCATCCAATATCTGCGAGATATAAAATGCATCAGTGAGGGAATTCCACACAGTGAAACGGAGAGGCATTGCAAGAGTGGTGAGAGGGAGCGGAGGGGTCGCACTAGTCAAGGGCAACGGATGATAGAGGGATTATTCAATTAAACTTTACACCGATTTTACATATGTGGCAGCTTACCTGAGCCAGGCTCCAGCCCACGTGACTGTGACGGATATGACAGACCGGCCAACTGTGACAGCTCACCTGGGCCAGGCTCCAGCCCACGTGACTGTCACGTGCTATAGGTCGCCGGTCCTCCATCTCGTCCGTGTAGAGCATCACCCGGAAGTAGATGCCAGGCAGGATGAAGAGCACCAGTATCTGCCAGGCGGAGGGACCAGTCACCTCTGGCTGTAGAGTCGTGAGGACAGGGGGCAGGATTAACTGCACCACTACCTGCCAGGTGGGCGGCACAGGTCACCTCCAGGTGCAGAGTCGCGGGGACAGGGGGAATGATGAAGAGCACCATTACCCGTCAGGTGGACGGCACAGGTCACCTCTGGCTATAGAGTCGCTGGGACAGGGGGTAAGATAAACAGCATCACTACCTGCGGGGGCACAGGGTCACCTCCAGGTGTAGAGTCGTGAGGACAGGGGCAGGATGAAGAGCACCACCACCTGCCAGGTGGGCGGCACAGGTCGCCTCCAGGTGCAGAGTCTCGGGTGTAGTGGTAGGAGCAGACGTACCAAGGCGGTGCGCTTGCACCCGCCGCCGACATGAGGTTGCGTCAGGGAGGTCATGGTGGGCATTGTGTGAGGTGAAATTGAAAGTCAACCTTTCTTGCAAAAGGAACCTTTTAGTAAACATTTCTCAGCTCTTTGTGGGCATGCAGCGGAGCTCACGCAAATCATTCGTCGATTTCGAATACTACAACTCTCTCATCCTGTGGCGGGAACGAGACTGGATTCGCCACTTGAAGTTACCATCCTACCATCTTAATATCTCAATTATAGGGGCCCCAGACCATGCGAAACATCGGCATCGACAGCCAGCTATAGAGCTCACGAATAGGCTCCGACATCCGGCATAAGGCCCGCGGTGAGCAGTCCCACTACTCTTGGCAGTGTTCCTGTAGCTGACGAAAATCACCCTACATCCGGGACAGGCGGCCCAGGAATTAGTGGCGCAGACACGATGTTCTTAAGTGGGAGGAGCCAACCAAAAAGGAAATGCTCTGCCGTCGAGAACGCTTTTGATACGCCAAAAACATTTGGCCTGGCATGGCGCAAATCCCAGAATTTCTTGTTTATATAGTATATTTTTGCTATGGAGAGGCTCAGCCATCGGCCCCCTTACCTGCGCCTCTTCCTGGCATGGTACCCAGTGGCTCCACGCCAGGAAACTCACGAGTCATGTCAGGAGGTTGAAGAGCGCAAGAAAAATATCCAACGTCCGATTATAGCCTCGTGAATTTCCACACAATAGTACACAATAATAGACCTCGAAAACACATTCGAGCACCTGACAGAAAGACCTTTGACGTTGTGTTGGAGTTCCCGACCGAGAAGTCCATGCGTCATAAGTCTTGACAGGCGACCCCTGGAAGTCGTGAAAAGACCGCCAACATCTGGAGGGGACGCTACCTTGCCCAAAGGCTCCTCCACTGACCTCGTAGCACGAGCTAAGCATCCTCTTTATACAAGAAACTTTGAGTGTTGATATTGTCCTTTATCATTCGCCCACAGTTTTTATTTGTGGAATAGCAGAGCATCGAAATGTTACAGCAAACCGAAACTGGTATACTCTTTCGGTCATTAGTTTGATACCTTTGGGAGAAGTTATGTCCCACTATGATAAAGTATGGGATTTCGCTTAATTTCCACCGCAGGTAAATCGATAAAAAAATAGTATGCTTAAATTGAAGCAAGGGAGAGCGCATTTGTTCAAACAGAATACGAAGGCAATTCCTACATATATAAATAAAAAAATATTTGCAACGCCTTGCAATCTCAGTCACCTCCATATGGTTCTCCCGTATCCGTTGCTATGCAAAAGGCACGATCAGAAACCATAGCATCGCCGCAATTGCTTGTGTTAAAGTTTGGACAAGCAAACATTTTTCGTTACAATTGTTGCAAACATGTCCCTATCATCACCTCCATCATCACGTCACCTTCGCCTCCATTTCCCCCATCACCACCAGCATCATCACCTTCCAGAAGAAGAAAGAGGTGACGATAAAGAAGAGCAGATCGGTCAGGGTGAAGCCGAAGTGCCGGATCAGCAGCGTGTTCCAGTGTTCCACCATGCCCAGCGGGCTGAACAGCAGCTGAACATCTTCGGTCAGGTCCAGCAGACGGCCGCCTGACGGCGCCACTAGCGTCACGCCAGGTGGCACCACGCTCGCTGCCATGGTCGCCGGCCGTGTTCTGCCTTGCGTGGGAGGAGAAGAGACGGTTTCAGCTATCACAGGTTGACGTGACTACATGGCACTACAACACTGGCAGTGAGCATAGACGGAGCACCGAAAACGAATATTGCCCGCCAGACATGCCAAATATCGTGTTGTCAGAATCGAATATCGTGTCACAAAACACTTTGAGAAGTGCCCGCAGAACATATTATTGAAATCGGAAACTATTGAAAGATGGAAGGATCGAGCGAACATTGCATGGGTTCATCCAGGGTTTATCCAGATCTCCGAGGTCTCCGTCTGCCTGGAGCGATATTTTGCCATTGTGATCTCGCTGATTTGGTCCAATGGTGTGTTGGTGTTGTCTAGCAGCTCCCGGATTAGCCGCCGGTCGTGGCTGAGGGCTGTCCAGGAAGAACAGTTCCCGGACGCCATGCCAATCCATGTTTGGGTAACGCCGTCCTACCGGTCTGGACACTCGCTCCTCCCTAACGCCGTCCTACCGGTCCGGACACTCGCTCCTCCCTAACGCCGTCCTACCGGTCCGGACACTCGCTCCTCCCTAACGCCGTCCTACCGGTCCGGACACTCGCTCCTCCCTAACGCCGTCCTACCGGTCCGGACACTCGCTCCTCCCTAACGCCGTCCTACCGGTCCGGACACTCGCTCTCCCTAACGCCGTCCTACCGGTCCGGACACTGCTCCTCCCTAAGCCGTCCTACCGGTCCGGACACTCGCTCCTCCCTAACGCCGTCCTACCGGTCCGGACACTCGCTCCTCCCTAACGCCGTCCTACCGGTCCGGACACTCGCTCCTCCCTAACGCCGTCCTACCGGTCCGGACACTCGCTCCTCCCTAACGCCGTCCTACCGGTCCGGACACTCGCTCCTCCCTAACGCCGTCCTACCGGTCCGGACACTCGCTCCTCCCTAACGCCGTCCTACCGGTCCGGACACTCGCTCCTCCTTAACGCCGTCCTACCGGTCGGACACTCGCTCCTCCCTAACGCCGTCCTACCGGTCCGGACACTCGCTCCTCCCTAACGCCGTCCTACCGGTCCGACACTCGCTCCTCCCTAACGCCGTCCTACCGGTCCGGACACTGCTCCTCCTAACGCCGTCCTACCGGTCCGGACACTCGCTCCTCCCTAACGCCGTCCTACCGGTCGGACACCTCCTCCTACGCCGTCACCTCCGGACACTCGCTCCTCCCTAACGCCGTCCCACCGGTCCGGACACTCGCTCCTCCCTAACGCCGTCCTACCGGTCCGGACACTCGCTCCTCCCTAACGCCGTCCTACCGATCCGGACACTCGCTCCTGCCGTCCATGGAGCAGCCTGGATAAGTCGGATTGCTGTCGCAACGGCGGCGCCGAATCTGTTGTGTCGTCCTCCACTGCCACCACGACATGCGAGAACGGCAATCGGTTGACGATGCTGAGTCCAGTAGTGCTATGTGAACAGGAAGCTACTTCTCACTTGAGCCGGAGCATTTCCAGTTATTCCACACTTGTCATGTGCTGGGAGATTAGGACTATATGCCTGAGTGTTTGATTTTGAGTCACCGTTTCTTCCATACCTGTTCCACACCTGTTCTTCCGTATATGTCATAAATGTTTGTGCGAAGAAATACCACGCGGTGAGCCGATTGACCCCCTCTCCCTCCCCTCTCTCTCTCTCTCTCTCTCTCTCTCTCTCTCTCTCTCTCTCTCTCTCTCTCTCTCTATCTCTCTCTTTGGCGATACTCCCCATCACTGAGATACTCCCCATCGCTGGGGTACTCCCACCGCTGGGATGCTCCCCATCGCTGGGATACTCCCCATCGCTGGGATACTCCCCATCGCTGGGATACTCCCCATCGCTGGGATACTCCCTATCGCTGGGATACTCCCCATCGCTGGGATGCTCCCCATCGCTGGGATACTCCCCATCGCTGGGATACTCCCCATCGTTGGGATACTCCCCATCGTTGGGATACTCCCCATCGCTGGGATACTCCCCATCGCTGGGATACTCCCCATCGCTGGGATACTCCCCTGTCTGGTCACAGAGTGGCGCATCCATCGTGCAGAGCCCCACCCAGGTCGGGGCTGGGAGTTCCAATTTGAGCTGTCCGAGCAGGTTGCACACCATAGGTACATCTACACGCGTTCTAACAGTTCCAGGAAGTGCCCTGGCTGTAAGTCGCCAGGTATATTTTTGGAATGCACTTCGGCCGTCTGGCGGTTTGCCACTTCAAGAGGGCTGGTCGGTCGGTTATTTGGGCATTTAGTCGGTTACCTGGGCATTCTGTTGGTTATTTGGGCATTCTGTCGGTTAGTTGGGCATTCGGTCGGACTGCGCGCCATCTTGCGGAATTTGGTTTCGTCGCTAAGGACATCCCTGCTCTTTTGCGAGTAATCTTCCTTGGCCGTGACGACATCAGTGGCAGATGAATCAGCCCGACGAACGGCAATGTTTTGGTTGCTTTTTAGGATGGCTCCCGATTTTCTCAATCGCCGCATTAGTATGGTCTTGATGCCCGAAGGCAGTTTCTTGCCAGCTTCTCCTTGCAGAACGCCTTGTATGGTGGGGTCGATATTGCATCTTGCCTTCTTTCAACCTGGGAAATGTCGTCATACAGTTGTGAAATTTCTGGGCCTTTTTTCTCTGGTGATACTTGGGATGCAGGTGATAATTTAACGCCATGACCAGGTTCAAGAATCCATCTTGTCCATCTTCAAGAATTCATCTTGTGTTGGTACGTTATTCGGTAATTTTACACAGCCTGCCCTTCCATCCAGAAGCGAAAATCTGCCGTGTCGTGTCGTGCCGTGCCGTGCCGTGCCGTGCCGTGTCGTGTCGTGTCGGTGTCGTGTCGTGTCGTGTCGTGTCGTGTCGTGTCGTGTCGTGTGTGTCGTGTCGTGTGTGTGTGTCGTGTCGTGTCGTGTCGTGTCGTGTCGTGTCGTGCGTGTCGTGTCGTGTCGTGTCGTGTCGTGTCGTGTCGTGTCGTGTCGTGTCGTGTCGTGTCGTGTCGTGTCGTGTGTGTCGTGTCGTGTCGTGTCGTGTCGTGTCGTGTCGTGTCGTGTCGTGTCGTGTCGTGTCGTGTCGTGTCGTGTCGTGTCGTGTCGTGTCGTGTCGTGTCGTGTCGTGTCGTGTCGTGTCGTGTCGTGTCGTGTCGTGTCGTGTCGTGTCGTGTCGTGTCGTGTCGTGTCGTGTCGTGTCGTGTCGTGTCGTGTCGTGTCGTGTCATGCCGTGCGTGCCATGCGATACAACGCAGATAGTATTTGTAAAGAACGCGCTTTCACTAACTGTCGATGGTCGCATGCCACTTTCTTTAGCACTTCATTTGTGTTCTTCTTTAGATCTTCAAAGATGCTATGCTTCCTGACGGTTCACATGCCGCCTTAGCTTGCTCAGCTGGGTGAATCCATAATTGTATTCTACTCCTTAGCTTCTATCTGATCACACTCTGAATTCGGCGGCGAATTCTTTCTGCTGGCGGTAAAACCCTTCTGCTGCCCGATCTTGTTCATTATACACCGAGGGCAGGTTTACAGTTATGCATTGCTGGCTGAACACAGCAGCTTCTTTCACGCTCATCGTCTTTCTTTTTAGACTTGCGATACGTCTCACACCATGTCCATGACTTTTAGGAATTTCATGATTCCTGGAGGTTTCTCTCGAGTGGCCAAAAGTGTCACAACCTCTCCAGTTTCCTGTTCACAGCCGGACCCAGACAGTTCGAGCTTCACCTGTCGCCGCTCTTTGCCCGCGACCAATCGGCGTGAGAGATTGGCGACCTACATGCCTCAACGGTCGACGTGTCGTAAAACCAATAACCCAGACAACTCCTGGAACTCCTCCATTGAACTCAAATAAGTTCATGCATAAATTCCCAGGTTTCCCGACTTCAGGGGCTTCCTTTAGGTACAAGGGGTTTCTCTAGCTTCGATGGATCCAACAGCTTTAAGGGACCGAAACAGTTTCAAGGGGTTCTGAAGCCCCAGTGTCCAGAACTCATAAGGCTGAAAGGAGCCTCTGGAAGCTTCATTGATCCTGAGAAAGACACAACCAACTAGCGTTCTTAAGAGACACATTTTAGAGTCGTAAAAGAGACAGAAGCTTCCTTGCCGTGATGACAAATGAAACCCTTGGTCATACACTTGCCAGAAATGTTGGAGCAGAAATCCTCTGCTATAACACTTTGGTGGCTGGGGAGGCATCCTTTCCCTTCATCATTTGAGATCAAAGGGTGGGAGCGATCGCCTCTCCTGCACCTCTTACTCTTCCGGCCTTGCTGACACCGTCACACCACTGACACCGTCACACCACTGACACCGTCACACCACTGACACCGTCACACCACTGACACCGTCACACCACTGACACCGTCACACCACTGACACCGTCACACCACTGACACCGTCACACCACTGACACCGTCACACCACTGACACCGTCACACCACTGACACCGTCACACCACTGACACCGTCACACCACTGACACCGTCACACCACTGACACCGTCACACCACTGACACCGTCACACCACTGACACCGTCACACCACTGACACCGTCACACCACTGACACCGTCACACCACTGACACCCCCACTGACACCGTCACACCACTGACACCGTCACACCACTGACACCAGTACACCACTGACCCGTCCACCACTGACACCGTCACACCACTGACACCGTCACACCACTGACACGGCAGTCACACCACTCTCACCACCGTCACCACTGACACCGTCACACCACTGACACCGTCACACCACTGACACCGTCACACCACTGACACCGTCACACCACTGACACCGTCACATCACTGACACCGTCACACCACTGACACCGTCACACCACTGACACCGTCACACCACTGACACCGTATCACACCACTGACACCGTCACACCACTGACACCGTCACACCACTGACACCGTCACACCACTGACACCGTCACACCACTGACACCGTCACACCACTGACACCGTCACACCACTGACACCGTCACACCACTGACACCGTCACACCACTGACACCGTCACACCACTGACACCGTCACACCACTGACACCGTCACACCACTGATACGACAGTACACCACTCCCACCACCTACCCGCCGCCATTGCTGACACCGTCACACCACTGACACCAGTCACACCACTGACACCGTCACACCACTGACACCGTCACACCACTGACACCGTCACACCACTGACACCGTCACACCACTGACACCGTCACACCACTGACACCGTCACACCACTGACACCGTCACACCACTGACACCGTCACACCACTGACACCGTCACACCACTGACACCGTCACACCACTGACACCGACACACCACTGACACCGTCACACCACTGACACGGCAGTACATCACTCCCCCACCTATCCCGCCGTCATTGCTGACACCGTCACACCACTGACACGGCAGTACATCACTCCCCCACCTACCCCGCCGCCATTGCTGACACCGTCACACCACTGACACGGCAGTACACCACTCCCACCCTACCCCGCCGCCATGGCTGACACCGTCACACCACTGACACGGCAGTACACCACTCTCCCCACCTACCCCGCCGCCATTGCTGACACCGTCACACCACTGACACCGTCACACCACTGACACCGTCACACCACTGACACCGTCACACCACTGATACCGTCACACCACTGACACCGTCACACCACTGACACGGCGTCACACCACTCCCACCTACCCCGCCGCCATTGCTGACACCGTCACACCACTGATACCGTCACACCACTGACACCGTCACACCACTGACACCGTCACACCACTGACACCGTCACACCACTGACACCGTCACACCACTGTACACCACTCCCCACACCTACCCCGCCGCCACCGCTGACACCGTCACACCACTGACACGCATACCCGTCACCCCCACCATTGCTGACACCGTCACACCACTGACACGGCAGTACACCACTCCCCACCTACCCCGCCGCCATTGCTGACACCGTCACACCACTGACACCGTCACACCACTACACCGTCACACCCTACGCCGTCCACCACTGACACCGTCACACCACTGACACGGCAGTACACCACTCCCCCACCTACCCCGCCGCCATTGCTGACACCGTCACACCACTGACACCGGCACACCACTCCCCACCTACCGCCGCCATTGTGACACCGTCACACCACTGACACCGTCACACCACTGACACCGTCACACCACTGACACCGTCACACCACTGACACCGTCACACCACTGACACCGTCACACCACTGACACCGTCACACCACTGACACCGTCACCACTGACACCGTCACACCACTGACCCCACCCACCACCGTCACACCACTGACACCGTCACACCACTGACACCGTCACACCACTGACACGGCAGTACACCACTCCCCACCTACCCCCCGCCATTGCTGACACCGTCACACCACTGAACAGTACACCACTCCCCACCTACCCCGCCGCCATTGCTGACACCGTCACACCACTGACACCGTCACACCACTGACACCGTCACACCACTGACACCACTGACACCGTCACACCACTGACACCGTCACACCACTGACACCGTCACACCACTGACACCGTCACACCACTGACACCGTCACACCACTGACACCGTCACACCACTGACACCGTCACACCACTGACACCGTCACACCACTGACACCGTCACACCACTGACACCGTCACACCACTGACACCGTCACACCACTGACACCGTCACACCACTGACACCGTCACACCACTGACACCGTCACACCACTGACACCGTCACACCACTGACACCGTCACACCACTGACACCGTCACACCACTCACACCCCGCCGCCATGTCACACCACTGACACCGTCACACCACTGACACCGTCACACCACTGACACCGTCACACCACTGACACCGTCACACCACTGACACCGTCACACCACTGACACCGTCACACCACTGACACCGTCACACCACTGACACCGTCACACCACTGACACCGTCACACCACTGACACCGTCACACCACTGACACCGTCACACCACTGACACCGTCACACCACTGACACCGTCACACCACTGACACCGTCACACCACTGACACCGTCACACCACTGACACCGTCACACCACTGACACCGTCACACCACTGACACCGTCACACCACTGACACCGTCACACCACTGACACCGTCACACCACTGACACCGTCACACCACTGACACCGTCACACCACTGACACCGTCACACCACTGACACCGTCACACCACTGACACCGTCACACCACTGACACCGTCACACCACTGACACCGTCACACCACTGACACCGTCACACCACTGACACCGTCACACCACTGACACCAGTCACACCACTCGACACCGTCACACCATGCTGACACCGTCACACCACTGACACGGCAGTACACCACTCCCCCACCTACCCCGCCGCCATTGCTGACACCGTCACACCACTGACACGGCAGTACACCACTCCCCCACCTACCCCGCCGCCATTGCTGACACCGTCACACCACTGATACCGTCACACCACTGACACCGTCACATCACTGACACCGTCACACCACTGACACCGTCTCACCACTGACACCGTCACACCACTGACACCGTCACACCACTGACACCGTCACACCACTGACACCGTCACACCACTGACACCGTCACACCACTGACACCGTCACACCACTGACACCGTCACACCACTGACACCGTCACACCACTGACACCGTCACACCACTGACACCGTCACACCACTGACACCGTCACACCACTGCACCGTCGCCACCACTGACACCGTCACACCACTGACACCGTCACACCACTGACACCGTCACACCACTGACACCGTCACACCACTGACACCGTCACACCACTGACACCGTCACACCACTGACACCGTCACACCACTGACACCGTCACATCACTGACACCGTCACACCACTGACACCGTCACACCACTGACACCGTCACACCACTGACACCGTCACACCACTGACACGGCAGTACACCACTCCCCACCTACCCCGCCGCCATGCTGACACCGTCACACCACTGACACCGTCACACCACTGACACCGTCACACCACTGACACCGTCACACCACTGACACCGTCACACCACTGACACCGTCACACCACTGACACCGTCACACCACTGACACCGTCACACCACTGACACCGTCACACCACTGACACCGTCACACCACTGACACCGTCACACCACTGACACCGTCACACCACTGACACCGTCACACCACTGACACCGTCACACCACCTCCCGCCGCCATGCTGACACCGTCACACCACTGACACCGTCACACCACTGACACCGTCACACCACTGACACCGTACACCACTCACACCACTGACACCGTCACACCACTGACACGGCGTACACCACCCCACCACTGACACCGTCACACCACTGACACCGTCACACCACTGACACCGTCACACCACTGACACCGTCACACCACTGACACCGTCACACCACTGACACCGTCACACCACTGACACCGTCACACCACTGACACCGTCACACCACTGACACCGTCACACCACTGACACCGTCACACCACTGACACCGTCACACCACTGACACCGTCACACCACTGACACCGTCACACCACTGACACCGTCACACCACTGACACCGTCACACCACTGACACCGTCACACCACTGACACGGCAGTACACCACTCCCCACACCTACCCCGCCGCCATGGCTGACACCGTCACACCACTGACAC
This sequence comes from Imbricaverruca yamaguchii, assembly GCA_034440575.1. NCBI lineage: Eukaryota > Metazoa > Arthropoda > Thecostraca > Neoverrucidae > Imbricaverruca > Imbricaverruca yamaguchii. The sequence continues at coordinate 13,227 of JAOTOL010001014.1, forward strand.
GGCAGTACACCACTCCCCACCTACCCCGCCGCCATTGCTGACACCGTCACACCACTGACACCAGTCACACCACTGACACCGTCCACACCACTGACACCGTCCAGCTGACACCGTCACACCACTGACACCGTCACACCACTGACACCGTCACACCACTGACACCGTCACACCACTGACACCGTCACACCACTGACACCGTCACACCACTGACACCGTCACACCACTGATACGGCAGTACACCACTCCCCACCTACCCGCCGCCATCTGACACCGTCACACCACTGACACCGTCACACCACTGACACCGTCACACCACTGACACCGTCACACCACTGACACCGTCACACCACTGACACCACTGACACCGTCACACCACTGACACCGTCACACCACTGACACCGTCACACCACTGACACCGTCACACCACTGACACCGTCACACCACTGACACCGTCACACCACTGACACACACCGTCACACCACTGACACCGTCACACCACTGACACCGTCACACCACTGACACCGTCACACCACTGACACCGTCACACCACTGACACCGTCACACCACTGACACCGTCACACCACGGCATACACCACCACCGTCCACCACTGACACCGTCACACCACTGACACCGTCACACCACTGACACCGTCACACCACTGACACCGTCACACCACTGACACCGTCACACCACTGACACCGTCACACCACTGACACCGTCACACCACTGACACCGTCACACCACTGACACCGTCACACCACTGACACCGTCACACCACTGACACCGTCACACCACTGACACCGTCACACCACTGACACCGTCACACCACTGACACCGTCACACCACTGACACCGTCACACCACTGACACCGTCACACCACTGACACCGTCACACCACTGACACCGTCACACCACTGACACCGTCACACCACTGACACCGTCACACCACTGACACCGTCACACCACTGACACCGTCACACCACTGACACCGTCACACCACTGACACCGTCACACCACTGACACCGTCACACCACTGACACCGTCACACCACTGACACCGTCACACCACTGACACCGTCACACCACTGACACGGCAGTACACCACTCCCCACCTACCCCGCCGCCATTTGACACCGTCACACCACTGACACCTCCCACCTACCCCGTCACACCACTGACACCGTCACACCACTGACACGTGACACCGTCACACCACTGACACCGTCACACCACTGACACCGTCACACCACTGACACCGTCACACCACTGACACCGTCACACCACTGACACCGTCACACCACTGACACCGTCACACCACTGACACCGTCACATCACTGACACCGTCACACCACTGACACCGTCACACCACTGACACCGTCACACCACTGACACCGTCACATCACTGACACCGTCACACCACTGACACCGTCACACCACTGACACGGCAGTACACCACTCCCCCACCTACCCCGCCGCCATTGCTGACACCGTCACACCACTGACACCAGTCACACCACTGACACCGTCACCACCACTGACACCGTCACACCACTGACACCGTCACACCACTGACACCGTCACACCACTGACACCGTCACACCACTGACACCGTCACACCACTGACACCGTCACACCACTGACACCGTCACACCACTGACACCGTCACACCACTGACACCGTCACACCACTGACAGCGTACACCACTCCCCACCTACACACCACTGACACCGTCACATCACTGACACCGTCACACCACTGACACCGTCACACCACTGACACCGTCACACCACTGACACCGTCACACCACTGACACCGTCACACCACTGACACCGTCACACCACTGACACCGTCACACCACTGACACCGTCACACCACTGACACCGTACACACCACTGACACCGTCACACCACTGACACCGTCACACCACTGACACCAGTCACACCACTCCCACCGTACCACACCACTGACACCGTCACACCACTGACACCGTCACACCACTGACACCGTCACACCACTGACACCGTCACACCACTGACACCGTCACACCACTGACACCGTCACACCACTGAGACACCGTCACACCACTGACACCGTCACACCACTGACACGTCACACCACTGACACCGCATTCACACCACTGACACCGTCACACCACTGACACCGTCACACCACTGACACCGTCACACCACTGATACCGTCACACCACTGACACCGTCACACCACTGATACGTGCAGTACATCACTCCCCCACCTACCCCGCCGCCATTGCTGACACCGTCACACCACTGATACGGCAGTACACCACTCCCCCACCTACCCCGCCGCCATTGCTGACACCGTCACACCACTGACACCGTCACCACCTCACCCCCTGACACCGTCACACCACTGACACCGTCACACCACTGCACTACCACTGACACCGTCACACCACTGACACGGCAGTACGACAGTGACAGCCGTGGCATTAGTGAGCATTGTTCCATATCTTGATGTGCCTGTTGGGCCTGCTCGTTCCAGGTAAATGCATACCTTCGCCTCCCTTCGCCGACACACCTTCCATTGCCGATGGACCAGACACCCCTGCCTGAAGCAAATCGGCGATCTATCCCTATCTCTATGGATGCTATCCCTCCACTCTACTCTCTCCCCTTCCCATCCTCTTCCCTTCCCCTCCCCTCACATCCCTAGACAGACGTCATCTCCCCCACCACAGACCACGAAACGTCGTTTCGTCCCTTCGACAGGTCACAGACGTCATCTCCCCATCCCCACCCGACCTCCGGCAAACCGCAGACGTCATCCCCCCACCGACAGAGCAATGGACCCCCCACCGACAGATAGACCAGAGACGTCATCTCTCCCCACCGACAGGCAGACCGCATACGTCATCTTTCGCCGACAGAGTACAGATGTCATTCCCCACCGACAGGCAACAGGCATCATCTCCTCCTCCTCCCCCTGACAGAGGGACAAGAAACGTCATCTCTCCCCACCGACAGACTGACTACATACGTCCTCTTCCCCTCCGGCAAATAACAGACGTCATCCACCCACCGACAGACAACAGACGCTATTCCCCCATCGGCAGACAAACCACGAGCGTCATCTCCCCTGGCGGCCGACGCCATAGCTGCTCGCTTGCTGACAGATAACGACAGGTAGCATTTCCCCGCCTCTAAGTCCTCACTCGAGCCATGACCTTCACTGGAGGTCACGGACTCGAATAGCGTGCACACTGGAGGAACAATTCCTCTCACCTCACCTGGCGATCGGAAAATGTCTTCATTTCCGAAGGAAATATCAATTTGACTAAAAGTACTTAACTTTCACGCGTATTTTTAGCACTTGCCCTCACGCCAGTGACAAGTTCTCCAACGGTTTCCATTGGAGATCCCGAGGAAGATCATTGTCGAGATTCGTTGCTTTTTCAACGGTCGAAATGTACACTCGCCGTACTCCATCAGGCAGCTAACCTTATCCGCTGGTGTGGCTCAGGTCAAGGCAGTACGGAGCTTCGCTGACCTCCCACGAACCAAAATCAAGCTCGCGGCACCAACACCGGTCTCGGTGTTCATCCACTCTGTGACTTGCGTCGGCTGAGGCTGAGTCTGTTACACGAGGCTCTGCCGACGACCGTCTGCTGGGTTGCTGGGCGTGCCAGGACTGGAAGGCTGCTGAGTATACCGTGACTTGTCTGTCCGGAGTGGCGCGAACTACGGACGCCCAGCTGGGATCAGAGCCGATCCGGTCCGGTCTGGTCCGGTCAGGTTTGGTCTGGTCCGGTCTGGTCTTTCCTGGTCTGGTCTGGTCCGGTCCGGTCCAGTCCGGTCCGGTCCGGTGTGGTCCGGTCTGGTCCGGTCCGGTCCGGTCGGGTCCGGTCTGGTCCGGTCTGGTCCGGTCAGGTCCGGTCAGGTCCGGTCAGGTCCGGTCCGGTCCGGTCAGGTCCGGTCCGGTCTGGTCCGGTCTGGTCTGGTCCGGTCTGGTCCGGTCTGGTCCGGTCCGGTCCGGTCTGGTCTGGTCCGGTCTGGTCTGGTCCGGTCTGGTCCGGTCCGGTCCGGTCTGGTCTGGTCTGGTCTGGTCTGGTCCGGTCTGGTCCGGTCCGGTCTGGTCCGGTCTGGTCTGGTCTGGTCCGGTCTGGTTCGGTCTGGTCCGGTCTGGTCCAGTCTGGTCCGGTCCGATCCGGTCTGGTCCGGCTTGATCAGTACAACACACCACCACCGCGTGATCACCTCCCCAGTCACGGTGCACACTGGACAAGAGAGACACTTCGATTTCGACTTGGGCCAGATGTATTGTAGAAGCGGCGCGGCCCGAGCGCCGAGCTGCGCGCGAACCGTCAGCTGGCTGTGGGCGTGGCCTGGAGCGGCCGGCGGCGCGTGGACAGCCTACTTACCCACATAGTCAGCTGGAGCCGAGCGGCTGGCGGCGCGTTCACATGGCGTGGTGAGATCGCGGCGGCGGCAGGGGAGCAGGCCCGCCCGCCCACGGAGCGCCCCTGTAGCAGGTCACGTGCCCACGGAGCGCCCCTGTAGCGGGTCACGTGCCCACGGGGCGTCCCTGTAGCAGGTCACGCGCCAACACGACCGTTGAGTCATGTAGCGTCGCAAATCTCTCACGCCGATTGGCGGCGGGCGAAGAGTAGCGACAGGTGAGACTCGAACCCACAATCTTTTGATTGAGACGGGCAACTTACCCCTAGACTACTCGTCCCATATGGAGCTGCCACACTTCGTGGACGACACCTCCAACCACAGCCTGCTCATACATAGGCGCGCATTTTGAGCAATTTATGCCGGTGTAATGCAGATACACAAATTGTACGTACCATCGAGTTTGATATATATATACATGTGTATATGTGTGTGTGTGTGGGTGTGTGTTTGTGTCAAAAGGCGTTCAAAGGAGGTGTGCAAGTTTTGCAGTTATCCTCTGATATCCAACTCCTAAGCAATTACAATGTGCCGTGCTTCCAAACTGCTTTGAAATATAGAGAAACGTCTTTGCAAGCTAATTTTATTATACAGACTCGCGATAGGTTGTTGTTCATCACAAGAGAGGGGAAGTGTAAAGACTTTGATGGTAAACTACCAATCGTAGTCTTATTTTGTCACTCTTAGTAGGTGTTCAGGTTCCATAAATCATGTCTGGTATGATTTTCTGGTAGGTTTTCCATGCTGACGTCAGGGTGTGTTTTTCTGTACAGTACCTTAGCGTTATCCTTGTCACGTGCTCAGACACACGTGACACCTCCCAGTGTCGTCAGGCCTCGTTGTGTAAAGCTGCTGAGCATGAATCGAACAGCTGAGCCAAAGTCAGTGTTCGGGCATCCGTTATTGGCCGCCATCTGTCTGACTCCAACTCCTCGAGCTAGGAGCTGACACGCGGAGCAGTTCTTTATGGCGCGTCCAACTTAAGCCGGGACTACATCCGCCGGGAATCGCTGCAAGAACCATCTATGTCATCATCTATGACCATCTGTGTCACCAACAGTGACGAAAAGTGACGTTCCAGCATTGACAAAAAACTACGAATTGGAACGTGCTGCGAAAGTCGTAAGACATCCCTCGTGATAATCCGCTTTTCGCACTACTCAGCTGCACTGGAGCAGAACAGTGTAATTTATTGACACCAACATAGATCCGGGGGCAGGACGGGATGAACACGATGACACTGAGCGAGCTGCTGGCTGTGCACTTGATAGAGGTCGCCCCAAACGCGCTCATACTACAGCACCACAGTCTCACCCTCACCAGACACATGATCACAGGGAACACCACCGTACTGACACGGTGTGGTGACCAGCAGCGACTGCCTCCACCCTCACCAGACACATGATCACAGGGAACACCACCGTACTGACACTGTGTGGTGACACCAGGTGACACCAGGTGACACCAGGAGCGACTGCCTCCAGCATCACCGGAGACCTGTTCACGTAGTTTACGCATATTTCTCTGTGTATGATTTTGTTGGAGTCAATAGCCAAAAAAAGAAAATGGAATAATAATAATAATAGTTATAACGTGAAAAGGATATATTGACGAACAAAAAAGCAAAGGGCTACTATGTACCATGACTACCATGTATTTTAGAACAGAAACAAGGTTTCGGGTCAATATTGAATTTCAGGCATATTGTGAAATTTGGTGAGGTTTCGGGAACATAAATTCATTGTTGTACTTACTTGTCTTTGCATTCACTTCTCCATAAGTTCAGACTCCCAGTCAACTAGTTGTAGATATGATGTGACCATGTAACATATCACTGAGTCGGGCACAACTATGACCAAATAACTAAGTAGAAAATCGACACGAGCGTTATATTGATTTTCCCTCGTGACTGCCAGATCTGGAAAAAAATGTACCTGATTTCTACGAATGCTCCAGTAGGCCTCCATTGTACTGTTGTACCTACTATAATATCAGTTTCTCTTTTCCAGGTTCCCTCAAAGGAACCCCGATGTGCAAATGAGGTGCATCGAGGCATTGAATTGGTAGGTAGATTATGATGAATTGTGGAGGCCAGGATGAAGTGCACGCATCTGCAGCGACCACCTTCTGGAGCGGGTCTTTGCCTCGCATGGACGGTGCAGGAAGTTGGAGGGTGGTGTGCAACCTGTGCCTGTGTTTCCACAGCACATGCAAAACAGTGTGATGAAGCGGTAAAAAAGCCACCTGGAAGAGCTGTGACAGAGCCTGACAAGAAGGTCTGTGCATATCAGGAAGTGCCAATGACCTTGGACCTATTTGAAGGGCCATCTGCCCTTCAGGCAGCTCGGATGGACGTGGACCACAGCTACAATGTTAATGTACAGCGGCGTGTTGGCAGCCCAATTAAAATGTTGAAGCCATCTTTGTGCACGATGTACGGTGTACTGGATCAAATCCTCACCCAGGGCAGCCATTGCCCTTCTCCTGGTGAAGAGGAACACGTGCTCAGTCACCAAGGTGATGCCCATCGTGCCGTTCAGCTGACCAAGCCCACGGCATCCGGATATCTGCGTGTTCGTCTGTGTGATAATGTCAAAGCAGCAGCACAAAGAGCGCTGGCCAGTGCCCGCAAGCGACGTGTAGTTGGGGAAATCTTATGTTGTTTTCAAGCCAGTAGTATCCAGTGCTGGTATGGCATTGAGTTATGTTAACAGAAACGGGCAGGATTGAAATTTTCGAAATAGTCATGCTGTGCATGACGATCATATATACTCCCGAATCATCTTTGCCGCCCCGGCAGCTCGGTTCGTTAGAGCGCTGGCCTCCACTGGTTTCCGCTGTCCTGGCAACACAGGGTTCGAGTCGCTTCTCGCGCTCGCATTTAGCCCCGGGCTGGGAGGGTCAGTTGGCAGCTGGCCCGATAAGGCCGGGGACGAGCTACCGGGCGGCCGTGTCGGTGCATTGGCGGCACGTTAAACATTCGGTCTAAATTCTGCCGTTGAACTTGAGTTCATTGATCGGGTGGTGGGGCCGGGGTTCACGCAACAAGCTCTGCTTAGCAATAGAACCCTGGTTCCTAAAGCCAACCCAGCAACAACTCGGATTAATTATTTGTAATGTGTATGATGTTTCGGTGATACAGTGGCTATAAGACGACTCGGTGGTGCAAAAATGTGGTTTGTGCTCGTTCATGTCTATTGCTATTGCTCCAATGTTTATCATTATGTCGGGGACCTTCATTATCGTTCGTTGTATTGCATGTGCCACATGTCGGTGTCACATATCACATGCCACATGTGCCATATGTCGGTGCCACATGTCTCAAGCCACATGTGCCACATGTCGGTGTCCAGGAAGATGTCTTGACAGGGAAGCACTTCCTGAGTTTTGCAGTTGCTCAAAAATGGTTTCATGGTGCATCATGGTTAGCTTGGATTCTAGGTTAAACTGCTGGCATGAGACAATCATGCATCTTTGTTGTTATCTCAGATTAAAATTAAGTTATTGTATGTGCATGGCCTGTTTGCTATCAAATGAGGAACATATGCCAAGCTTAGATGACCACTGTTATATATCCAGTGCCGACACCGACCATGGCTCCTATATGCATTAATCATGTTCATTTGTTCATTGAAATGGTTTGTATAATATGATCAATATTAAATCCTTAATTTCCATGTTAATTGTATTCGTGATCTGATTGTATTCCATGTTAATTGTAATTGTATTAGTGATGTTCATGTATTCCACATGAGCATAAAAACATGTGCATGGACTTTAATAAACATGAACATGAATAGAGAAAGGAATCCTGATGGATTTCGGATAGCTGACGATGTACAAATTTGCTCAAACATTTTTGTCATGGAGTGTTCATTTACATACGTGGCTGCATTCAAGTGTCTTACATTCTCAATCGCTGGATTCCTTGAACGACGAGGTAGATGTACACTTCACGGAACAAAATGCTGTGTGCGATTACGCATGTTTTGTGTTTGTTGTCGTTATCAATATACTTGCGTGCGTCGATGTCCCCACATCATCGATGTTCACGTCCGTCGCCTCATGCTCTCGTGTGTCTTCTTATGTTCTTGTTGGCATTCCCATGTTGGTGGTGCTCTTATCTGGCTCGTCGCGATCTCCTCATGCCCTCCTCAGCTATGTGTTCTCACCAGTCTTTTCATCTTATGCAGGTCCTTATTTTCATGATGTACTTTCAGATTGTATAGGGAGAATGACGACTTAATATTAGCAGGGCACCAAACAGGGGTGTAATTTTGTGTGTGCTAACTGGGGCCACTGAGCATCTCACTCACTGATTTAGTCATCCCAATAGTCGATCTGCTCCCATCCCCTTCTGCCCGAGGAAGGTTGAAGCCTCACCATTCGTCCTATGGGCGTACATCAAGTACAAATGGTTTCCGGGACGGCTTTGGCCGTCAAGGTTATTCGGCCCCGTACCAATTCCACAAAATCACACCCATGGTATTGGACCACGTGTTCCGGACCCCGTCCGCCGGGATCGCCAGCCATGACCCCCCCCCCTCAGACTCCCCGAGCCGGATCTCCAGCCATAGTTCGGGAAGGTCAGAGCAGGCCGCGCGCGTCGGATCCCGCGGTATATGAACATCTTTGAGACTGCTGACGGAGCCAACATTACAAGGCCTGGCCCGAACGCTTCGGGCTAAATAAATAAATAACATCGATTGTTAAATACCCTCTTACAGTTCGTGAAAACATCGTGGCCTTCCTCCTTGATTTGTTCTGCATTCTGAGTTCAAGCGCATTAACTAACGATGCATAAGGGGAATTTTGGTAATTCGTGCTCCTGTAGGTGACGCCACCATCACCGGTTGGGCAAGGACGTGAGGAGTCCGCGCCCTGGCAGTCCCCGGCATAGTTATTGATAAATCAATGACTTTTGAAGAAAAAAATCGATGTCTTTTGATAAATCAATGTCTTTTGAGATAATCAATGCTTTTTGAAAAAAATCAATGTCTTTTGATAAATCAATGTCTTTTGATAATTCAATGTCTTGCAATGGCTCGCAAAATGGATTATGTGTGTATAACTATGCAACACGAAACTATTGCTTAGATGAATAAATTTCTTGTTTTAAAGCGGCAAAGCTGTTGTTGGACACAGGTTGATTGCTGCCTGTCAAGGATGCGTCCGGGCTTAACAACGGGCGCGTTCGAACATTTGCCCTATGCCACATATATCCCAGCCACGAGCAAACTATCCTAGGCAAGGCTATGCAATTGATCATTCTTCAAGTGACGCTGGTATCCCGTGTGGTGAGCATTAACAAGGTCTCTATTTACCGGCTGGCAGTTGGCCAATGCTCAATAATTATGAGCCTGGTGGCCGAACGTCCGCGGACCTGACATTGCAGCTGGCTAAGCCGGTGTTTACATTCACGACCAGCCGCCGACCAGCGCTGTTGGCGGCGCGGACAACGGCAGCAATTCCAGTGCGCTGCACGTGCCTTGCTCAATGCCGCGTACCTCATTAATCAGCAACTTATGGAAATCCGGGTATATATCCATGGGTGTCGCCACGGACTTTCAATTATGGGGACGAGGTATTTATAGGCATATTTTCAATGCAGCGTCATGTCCGTGATGTTCAATTTCACGAAGATTGCGGAAACACGTCGCCGACCTCAGCGGTGGCAGCGAACATCTTCATATCCCGCACCAGATGAGTCAGCGCGTGGCTATTCACTACCTGCCTCCTGATGGTCTTCGTGAGAACTTGTGCTGAAACTCTGTCAGCAATACGACGAGGGGAAGTTGGTTGAAGGATCGACATTTATAAAGAGGAGGTTCAGATACCAACTTAATTTCGTGTCAGACAAGTTTAACTACCAAAGGCGAGGAGCGTTCGAGAAGTGGGAAACGTGAGCTTAAGGTCAAGTTTTTCAATCAACACCCGAAACGCAAATGGTGAAAAGTTCCAGTTTCTGAAAATGGTGGGCGGCATGACCGATGCGTTTCGGCGTGCTGAATATGAACATACCGGCTTTGACCCAGAAATCGAAAAATTAGAGCCCACACAACAACTTCGAAGTTTTGGCCAGTATCACACATTATTTTACACATTTTCCACTTTTACTTCTAGATAATAAATATTTTCGGCCTAAAACCAGATCAAATGTACCAATAACCTATTTCATTATCTGTTCCCCAAATCTAGGTCCCCATGTAGGGTGACAGTGGATTTTGCATGGCAAAGCAATATCTAAAAAGGTTCACATAGTTCAAATTATCGCCACTGGCGGCGCTACTGTCGTGCACCACTCTCTTCCCTACCGGCGTGCGCAGTTGTCGTGTGAACTAGCGGTGTAGGTGCAGGGGCGGTCCGCCCACTAAGGCACTTAAGGCAGTGCCTCACCTCAGTAGAGCAGAAAGATCTTTCTGAGGTTGTTTTCGTACATAGCGATGCTCTTATCCATTGGAAAATCACAAAATTAAAAAGTTGACATGAAACGTTCATTGGTGATTCGTAATTATCGTGAAAATTTAAGTTAAGATTTACATATTCAATTTGGAACAGCTCTATCATTAATCTGAAATACGTATGAGTGAGGCCAGCCTTAATCCAAATGTCGCCATATTATGCGCTTTCGTTTCATACGAAGCGTAGGGTATAAAAAGAAAAAAAAAAAGCAGCCTTCGCAAGATGAACTAAAACGTTTCTGCGGAGTGCATTGCACCGTCAGAGGAAATTGTTTGCAAGTTGACTTTCGGGCTACATCGGAACATGCTTCACACAAAAAGTTCCCATTGATTCATGAAATTAAGGAATTGTGCGACACTGTGGGCATGGTACAAGTTTCCTACCCGCATAGATGGGTAGGAGAGGTGAGAAATTCTGCTCAACTAAAAGCGTTCAGGAACGGTGGGCTAAGACTGGGCTTTGATGTGGTCCTTCTCAGCTATCCCCCTAACAGCCTGCTTTGCAGCAGAATTGGTCTATGGTACACAATGTATGCAAAACTAGAAATATTTGATGCCAAATTCAAGGGGTTAGAAATTTGTGCAAAATATTAAAACAAATCTGAGAATTAGTTTTGCTTGGCACCGCTAAGCAACTCAAAACCAGCTCTGGATCTTCCAATGCATCCAATTTGTACTGGTATGTTCAACTGTTCCCAATTGAAAACCAGGCTTAGTCTGACCAAATGTTTGGTCTGATCTATAATATTGTTGGCTTATAATATTGTTCATGTTCCTCATAGTTGGTAACCAAGTGCCCATGCCTCGAGTTGGTATGTGGTCTGGACCCCCTGGTTTAGTATCCTGCTAATCTTAGTTTGTCATTTTCCATATGCACTGTGAAAATATGCCTTGAAAATATGAACTTGGATCCCCTGACTTTGTGAGAGATATCCAGCCCTGCAAGTGCCAAGGAAGTTTGGTAGGGAGAGTGGAAGGAGATGTTGGCAATCTCTAAATGTGACCAGCTATGACTAAATTGAATAATTGGTTGACACATGTGAAAATTTTGGTGTTTTTTTTCCAATTGCAATGCTCCATGATATCTTTAGGGACTCTGAAACCCTGAACAAACTTAAATTTGTATCTTATTATAAACTTGGATCCTTAGTGTATGAACCAATGCATTTCCAGGTCTAGCAAATGTATAGTTTTTGTCTGGCCAAAAAATTGATTTGGTTATTCTTAAATTCCTCTCTCCGATGTGCTGTGCTTCTGTGGAATGGGCAAATGTAGCCATACCCATTTTAGGAAACGCTGATGATAATTCATGCAAGACATCATATTATTGTGCTTTAAGGTATTCACAGGACATGTTTTGCACATGTCCTGTTACCTCCAGAAAGCAAAGAAAGGGGTCATTTGGAAGGTTTCAATTTTCCCATTACAAAGTGATCCGTTGGATTTGGATTTTATGTTGTCAATTTTTAAAACAAAGCAAAACAATTTTCAATTTTTATGTGAAATTATGTTCTTTTTTCATTAATGTTAGGCCATACTAGGAAATGGGCACGTTACATTTTATTTTACACCTTATTTTACGCCATGTTGCCTAACTCAAAGCCACCTTCTTTGTGTTATTTTGCTTGCCAGCTGAGAAGTAAGCATTTGGAGAGGAAATTAGTGGTCACACTAGCTTCATCACTTTTATAAAGAATATATTGGTAAAAATATAAGAGTCAAAAATACCTTAAAGCACAATTGCATGGATATTTTTGTGTGAAAAGTATAGGTACCAAACAAGTTCCGAATTTTGGAAACCGAAAAATAGAGTGGTGGAAATCCGACGATTTTTTTTTTTGGGGGTGGGGGGTACAGTGGTGACTGCCTCACCCGATTTCGATGCCTCGGACCGCCCTTGTGTAGGCGGACATTGGCTGACTGAAACAATGGCCACGGGGAATATTTACCATTATTCGACAATAGCAGGACTCCAACACATCAAAATTTTGTGAGAATACGATGAAAATAACAATGAAAACTTTCCTTCGCATTGCACTTGAATTAATTTCATCTCAGTCCATATGCAGGACGACCTCGCGTGCATGTCAGCTGAGGTCCCCCACCCCCACCCACCCGGCCGCTGCCCTCCTCTCATCCTTACACACCAGTATCGCTGCCATTGACTTAACATCACTGGGGGGGGGTGGAGCCGCCGCCCACATACTCTCACATGCAAGCTACTCTCAATGCTCCAAATCGTTCTGACATGCAAGGCGGTAGATCCTGAACAATCAGTGGTAAAATTTGCATATTTTTAGTAGGGCCGGTGACCAGTCCCCATTCCATATAGCTAAAGATTAAACATTATGTGTATAGGTTTCAACTGTAAAGACTGTCTAAAAAAGCATGCAATACTTTATATTTCAGCTCACAATTCGTCTGAAAGAAATGTATGCACGCATCGTTTCCCCTCTCTGATGTATTATCCTCCCCCATTACACCCCATCCATTTGCACGTGTCTATTGTTCAGCCGAACAAAGCCGAACAAAACATGACCCGCGAAGTTCACAGATGGAGCTGAAGTTCGCGGACACTGCTGCCACTGGCCGCCGGACAGTCGCTGGTTTTCCGCAGCTGCTGGATGATGCCGATGGCCTGCGCTGTCGCCGCTCCTCGCCGTGTCCCAGCATTGCCAGCACGACGTTACCTCGACGCGCTTCACACTGCCCTGCGCGATGGAAAAGTCATCGCGGAGCGACATCCGGAGGGCAGATGTCGCGCCGCACGGCATCCGGAGGGCAGATGTCGCGCCGCACGACATCCGGCACTGAGAACCCCCTCTCAGAGCGATTGTCCAGCGTCTCGACAGCCAAGCCACTGAGCCGGACACCTCTTCGTGTCCCCCTTGCGAAGGGCACACGAAGAGGTTTGCTTTGCCGCCGTCTGGTCCTGTTGGTCTGCCGTCTATGGGCGGCAGATCCGTCTATGGGTGGCATATCTGTCCATAGGTGGCATATCCGTCTGTGGGCGGCAGACCCGTCTATGGTGGCATATCTGTCTGTGGGCGGCAGATCCGTCTGTGGGCGGCAGATCCGTCTATGGGCGGCAGATCAGTCTATGGGCGGCAGATCAGTCTATGGGCGGCAGATCCGTCTATGGGCGGTAGATCGCCGCTGAGTTGCACGGGCTGCCTGGCGTCACATTTCTGTCACATATCCGTCATATTTCTGTCACATTACCATCATATTTCCGTCACATTACCGTCACATTTCCGTCACATTTCTGCCCGCGGCGTATCCAGATTGTCCGGACCTCCCAGTGGAGGTTGAGCAACAACTCAGCAGTGACCTGCAGTTACTTTGCCGGTGCAGCTGCAGCTGGAGCCCATGCAGCTGTGACAGGCGAGCTCACCCAGCATATTGTCAGCGCGGCGCGCGGCCGGTTGTATACAGCGCGGTGGTAGGTGGTATGCAACACACGGCCGGTTGTATGTAGCTCGGTGGTAGGTGGTATACAACACACGGCCGGTTGTGTGTAGCGCGGTGGTAGGTGGTATACAACACACGGCCGGTTGTGTGTAGCGTGGCCGGTGGTGTACAACACACGGCCGGTTGTATGTAGCGCGGTGGTAGGTAGCATACAACACACGGCCAGTTGTATGTAGCCCGGTGGTATACAACACACGGCCGGTTGTATGTAGCCCGGTGGTATACAACACACGGCCGGTTGTGTGTAGCGCGGTGGTAGGTGGTATGCAACACACGGCCGGTTGTGTGTAGCGCGGTGGTAGGTGGTATGCAACACACGGCCGGTTGTATGTAGCGCGGTGGTAGGTGGTATGCAACACACGGCCGGTTGTATGTAGCGCGGTGGTAGGTGGTATGCAACACACGGCCGGTTGTATGTAGCTCGGTGGTAGGTGGTATGCAACACACGGCCGGTTGTGTGTAGCGCGGTGATAGGTGGTATGCAACACATGGCCGGTTGTATGTAGCTCGGTGGTAGGTGGTATACGACGCACGGCCTCGATGTATCAAGCGGTGTCCCGCCACCCCTTGTGTAAGCTGGGTCTAGAGCACGGGGTGCTCATTGACAAGGAGGCTGATATGCCCCGCCCAATTATCAATACCTATGGGGACCCGGTACTGCATACCGACAAGGAAATATTACGGCGAAAATGCAAGGGAATCGCTAACTGCACAGGAAGCTTCTTCCGCTTCAAACACGGATGCCGCCATTCACGGCAGATCGCGCGCAGCGGGAGCGGAGAATGCCCTCCAATGATTGGGGGAGGGGGGGGTACGTTCCCACTACATCCCGATAACATCACCTCGTCTCCACTCCTCATCCAACACAGCGATCAGGCGAATCGTCTTTTGCTATTTCAAACGCAAAGGCATTGAGATAAGGGGACGAGTAGCCTAGGGGTAAGTTGCCCGTCTCACAATCGAAAGGTTGTGGGTTCAAATCTCACCTGTCGCTACTCTTCACCCGCGACCAATCGGCGTGAGAGATTGGCGACGCTACATGACTCAACGGTCGATGTGTCGTAAAAACCAGTAACGAACGAAGGCACTCAGATAAGGAGCTGTGCATTGAGTCTTACACGATGAACGAATGTGCCTTCGGTCTGATTATCTGACTCAGACAGTTTGCAACGAGTTACTGTCGAATGTGTGGTGCGACAATGAAACGCCGCAGAACATATCGACGGTTGTGGTGTCACATTACGCATTTAAGTAGCCTGGCCACGAAGCTGGAGACTGCATTCCGATATTAAGACACCAAACAAGGCTATCAAAATATGACAAAATCATAATGCATAGGTATACGCTTACGATATGGTCTTCACCCCTACTTGTCAATCAACCAGAATGGGCTACCATCGAGTATTCACTGCATTCGCATGCACCGATGAGGCGTGCCACGACAGACTGACCGGGATGTTAGCACCCCATCTCTTAGATGTTTGCGTAAATATGTCTATGGGGTTGTCTGATGCTCCAATTCTAACTATGCAGCATTCAGCTCGAGCAGATCAACGGTCACGCAGATATAGCCTCATTTTTGTGTTTCGCATTTTCGTGTCACCACGGTGCATGGCTATGTTTTGCGGCTTATTGCTCAAATGAGAATAGTTTATTTAGGGTAGTATCATACATTGCCGAGCTCAGATTGAACTCAAGCATCTTTGAGCTGGATGCACTTGTCGCCTTTTGGGGTTCCAGCCTGTTTTTAGGCCCCATGCGGTCTCGTGGCTTCGGCGTGCTTTGAAAGCATCCATTGTGATTTTTTTTAACGCTCCCGATTTGTTTATTTCGATATGCAACCATGCTTTTTGCGATACTCTGTACCATGCCCGATCGCTTTTTGTGATACTCTGTACGCTTTGGAGGGCCCGGAATATTTGCAGCCTCCCGTTGTGCTCTTAGGATCCTGCTGTGCTTATGTTGGGCTCCTGACGCACATTTGTGGGACCCCATCTCGATTTTTGTGGCTCCGGTATAACTTGTCGGGATTCGGGCACGACGCATCGGGCCCAGACGCGTGGTTTCGGTGAGACCGACACCAGTTTTTTGGTCTAGACGCATTTATTGGCAACTTCTGAATGTTTTAAAGTCCGTTTTCCAGCCCGATTTTTCGGGCTCCTGACGCTATATTTCCCCGTCCCGCCGCAATCTGTCGAGCTCCGGTACGTTTTTCGGTTCCGTACGCGATTTTTTAAGGCATCTGGACTGTCGTGACTCCTGGGAGATTTTCTTGGTTCATATATAGTTTTGGAATCTTCCCTTATTTTGAAGAATTCCTGCTTGATTTCCATCGTGTTCCGAAGTAATTCTCGGGGCCATGTTGTGCTTATTTGGGGCTGTGGACAAACATTTTTGGGAGCCCCAATGGAAATTTTGCATGCCTGGGCCAATTTTTTTAAAAATAACTACGGACGGAAATTTTGGGTGCCGACCGCGATATTTTGGGAGCCGACGCAAATTTGTAGGGCGCGTTGTACTCATATGGGTCCCAGCTCGTTTGTGGCGGGCCCTGGCGTAAATTGTCGGGCCCGGTGCGAGTCTTTTTGTGGTGCCGCTTTTTTTTATAAAGCCCCTACACGAATTCTGGGCGCTCCGACGCCAGTTTGTGGGACCCCCAGGTTGATTTTTTGGACCCTGGCAGGACACGAGTCTTAGGAGCCCATCCCTTCAGGATGGTGGGCTCCCGTGTTCTATCTGACCTGGCATTGGCCGTAGATGGTCTGACAGTAGAGACTGTTAGCCTGTGTCCCCTCGTGTCCAGTATCTGATCTGGCAGTGGCGGTAGATGGTCTGACAGTAGAGACTGTTCGCCTGTGTCCCCTCGTGTCTAGTACCTGATCTGGCAGTGGCGGTAGATGGTCTGGCGGTAGAGACTGTTAGCCTGTGTCCTCCGTGTCCAGTATCTGACCTGGCAGTGGCCGTAGATGGTCTGGCGGTAGAGACTGTTAGCCTGTGTCCCCTCGTGTCCAGTATCTGATCTGGCAGTGGCGGTAGATGGTCTGGCGGTAGAGACTGTTAGCCTGTGTCCCCTCGTGTCCAGTATCTGATCTGGCAGTGGCGGTAGATGGTCTGGCGGTAGAGACTGTTAGCCTGTGTCCTCTCGTGTCCAGTATCTGATCTGGCAGTGGCCGTAGATGGTCTGGCGGTAGAGACTGTTAGCCTGTGTCCTCTCGTGTCCAGTACCTGATCTGGCAGTGGCGGTAGATGGTCTGGCGGTAGAGACTGTTAGCCTGTGTCCTCTCGTGTCCAGTATCTGATCTGGCAGTGGCGGTAGATGGTCTGGCGGTAGAGACTGTTAGCATGTGTCCCCTCGTGTCCAGTACCTGATCTGGCAGTGGCGGTAGATGGTCTGGCGGTAGAGACTGTTCGCCTGTGTCCCCTCGTGTCCAGTACCTGATCTGGCAGTGGCGGTAGATGGTCTGGCGGTAGAGACTGTTCGCCTGTATCCTCTCGTGTCCAGTATCTGATCTGGCAGTGGCGGTAGATGGTCTGGCGGTAGAGACTGTTAGCCTGTGTCCCCTCGTGTCCAGTATCTGATCTGGCAGTGGCGGTAGATGGTCTGGCGGTAGAGACTGTTCGCCTGTGTCCCCTCGTGTCCAGTACCTGATCTGGCAGTGGCGGTAGATGGTCTGGCGGTAGAGACTGTTAGCCTGTGTCCTCTCGTGTCCAGTATCTGATCTAGCAGTGGCGGTAGATGGTCTGGCGGTAGAGACTGTTCGCCTGTGTCCTCTCGTGTCCAGTATCTGATCTGGCAGTGGCGGTAGATGGTCTGGCGGTAGAGACTGTTAGCCTGTGTCCCCTCGTGTCCAGTATCTGATCTGGCAGTGGCGGTAGATGGTCTGGCGGTAGAGACTGTTAGCCTGTGTCCTCTCGTATCCAGTATCTGATCTGGCAGTGGCGGTAGATGGTCTGGCGGTAGAGACTGTTCGCCTGTGTCCCTCGTATCCAGTATCTGATCTGGCAGTGGCGGTAGATGGTCTGGCGGTAGAGACTGTTCGCCTGTGTCCCCTCGTGTCCAGTACCTGATCTGGCAGTGGCGGTAGATGGTCTGGCGGTAGAGACTGTTAGCCTGTGTCCCCTCGTGTCCAGTATCTGATCTGGCAGTGGCGGTAGATGGTCTGGCGGTAGAGACTGTTAGCCTGTGTCCTCCTCGTGTCCAGTACCTGATCTGGCAGTGGCCGTAGATGGTCTGGCGGTAGAGACTGTTAGCCTGTGTCCCCTCGTGTCCAGTATCTGATCTGGCATTGTGGCGGTAGATGGTCTGGCGGTAGAGACTGTTAGCCTGTGTCCTCTCGTGTCCAGTACCTGATCTGGCAGTGGCGGTAGATGGTCTGGCGGTAGAGACTGTTAGCCTGTGTCCCCTCGTGTCCAGTATCTGATCTGGCAGTGGCGGTAGATGGTCTGGCGGTAGAGACTGTTAGCCTGTGTCCTCTCGTGTCCAGTATCTGATCTGGCAGTGGCGGTAGATGGTCTGGCGGTAGAGACTGTTAGCCTGTGTCCTCTCGTGTCCAGTATCTGATCTGGCAGTGGCGGTAGATGGTCTGGCGGTAGAGACTGTTAGCCTGTGTCCTCTCGTGTCCAGTATCTGATCTGGCAGTGGCGGTAGATGGTCTGGCGGTAGAGACTGTTAGCCTGTGTCCCCTCGTATCCAGTACCTGATCTGGCAGTGGCGATAGATGGTCTGGCGGTAGAGACTGTTAGCCTGTGTCCCCTCGTGTCCAGTATCTGATCTGGCAGTGGCGGTAGATGGTCTGGCGGTAGAGACTGTTAGCCTGTGTCCTCTCGTGTCCAGTATCTGATCTGGCAGTGGCGGTAGATGGTCTGGCGGTAGAGACTGTTAGCCTGTGTCCTCTCGTGTCCAGTATCTGATCTGGCAGTGGCGGTAGATGGTCTGGCGGTAGAGACTGTTAGCCTGTGTCCTCTCGTGTCCAGTATTTGATCTGGCAGTGGCGGTAGATGGTCTGGCGGTAGAGACTGTTAGCCTGTGTCCCCTCGTATCCAGTACCTGATCTGGCAGTGGCGGTAGATGGTCTGGCGGTAGAGACTGTTAGCCTGTGTCCTCTCGTGTCCAGTATCTGATCTAGCAGTGGCGGTAGATGGTCTGGCGGTAGAGACTGTTAGCCTGTGTCTCTCGTGTCCAGTATCTGATCTAGCAGTGGCGATAGATGGTCTGGCGGTAGAGACTGTTAGCCTGTGTCCTCTCGTGTCCAGTATCTGATCTGGCAGTGGCGATAGATGGTCTGGCGGTAGAGACTGTTAGCCTGTGTCCTCTCGTATCCAGTATCTGATCTGGCAGTGGCGGTAGATGGTCTGGCGGTAGAGACTGTTAGCCTGTGTCCCCTCGTGTCCAGTATCTGATCTGGCAGTGGCGGTAGATGGTCTGGCGGTAGAGACTGTTAGCCTGTGTCCTCTCGTGTCCAGTATCTGACCTGGCATTGGCCGTAGATGGTCTGACAGTAGAGACTGTTAGCCTGTGTCCCCTCGTGTCCAGTATCTGATCTGGCAGTGGCGGTAGATGGTCTGGCGGTAGAGACTGTTAGCCTGTGTCCCCTCGTGTCCAGTATCTGATCTGGCAGTGGCGGTAGATGGTCTGGCGGTAGAGACTGTTAGCCTGTGTCCCCTCGTGTCCAGTATCTGATCTGGCAGTGGCGGTAGATGGTCTGGCGGTAGAGACTGTTAGCCTGTGTCCCTCGTGTCCAGTACCTGATCTGGCAGTGGCGGTAGATGGTCTGGCGGTAGAGACTGTTAGCCTGTGTCCCCTCGTATCCAGTACCTGATCTGGCAGTGGCGGTAGATGGTCTGGCGGTAGAGACTGTTAGCCTGTGTCCCCTCGTGTCCAGTACCTGATCTGGCAGTGGCGGTAGATGGTCTGGCGGTAGAGACTGTTAGCCTGTGTCCCCTCGTGTCCAGTATCTGATCTAGCAGTGGCGGTAGATGGTCTGGCGGTAGAGACTGTTAGCCTGTGTCCCCTCGTGTCCAGTATCTGATCTGGCAGTGGCGGTAGATGGTCTGGCGGTAGAGACTGTTAGCCTGTGTCCCTCGTGTCCTAGTATCTGATCTGGCAGTGGCGGTAGATGGTCTGGCGGTAGAGACTGTTAGCCTGTGTCCTCTCGTATCCAGTATTTGATCTGGCAGTGGCGGTAGATGGTCTGGCGGTAGAGACTGTTCGCCTGTGTCCTCTCGTGTCCAGTATCTGATCTGGCAGTGGCGGTAGATGGTCTGGCGGTAGAGACTGTTAGCCTGTGTCCCTCGTGTCCAGTATCTGATCTGGCAGTGGCGGTAGATGGTCTGGCGGTAGAGACTGTTAGCCTGTGTCCCCTCGTGTCCAGTATCTGATCTGGCAGTGGCGGTAGATGGTCTGGCGGTAGAGACTGTTAGCCTGTGTCCCTCGTGTCCAGTATCTGATCTGGCAGTGGCGGTAGATGGTCTGACGGTAGAGACTGTTAGCCTGTGTCCCCTCGTGTCCAGTACCTGATCTGGCAGTGGCGTAGATGGTCTGGCGGTAGAGACTGTTAGCCTGTGTCCCCTCGTGTCCAGTACCTGATCTGGCAGTGGCGGTAGATGGTCTGGCGGTAGAGACTGTTAGCCTGTGTCCCCTCGTGTCCAGTATCTGATCTGGCAGTGGCGGTAGATGGTCTGGCGGTAGAGACTGTTAGCCTGTGTCCTCTCGTGTCCAGTATCTGATCTGGCAGTGGCGGTAGATGGTCTGGCGGTAGAGACTGTTAGCCTGTGTCCCTCGTGTCCAGTATCTGATCTGGCAGTGGCGGTAGATGGTCTGGCGGTAGAGACTGTTAGCCTGTGTCCCCTCGTGTCCAGTACCTGATCTGGCAGTGGCGGTAGATGGTCTGGCGGTAGAGACTGTTAGCCTGTGTCCTCTCGTGTCCAGTATCTGATCTGGCAGTGGCCGTAGATGGTCTGGCGGTAGAGACTGTTAGCCTGTGTCCCTCGTGTCCAGTACCTGATCTGGCAGTGGCGGTAGATGGTCTGGCGGTAGAGACTGTTAGCCTGTGTCCCCTCGTGTCCAGTACCTGATCTGGCAGTGGCGGTAGATGGTCTGGCGGTAGAGACTGTTAGCCTGTGTCCTCTCGTGTCCAGTACCTGATCTGGCAGTGGCGATAGATGGTCTGGCGGTAGAGACTGTTAGCCTGTGTCCCTCGTATCCAGTACCTGATCTGGCAGTGGCGGTAGATGGTCTGGCGGTAGAGACTGTTAGCCTGTGTCCCTCGTGTCCAGTACCTGATCTGGCAGTGGCGGTAGATGGTCTGGCGGTAGAGACTGTTAGCCTGTGTCCCCTCGTGTCCAGTACCTGATCTGGCAGTGGCGGTAGATGGTCTGGCGGTAGAGACTGTTCGCCTGTGTCCCCTCGTGTCCAGTATCTGATCTGGCAGTGGCGGTAGATGGTCTGGCGGTAGAGACTGTTAGCCTGTGTGCCCTCGTGTCCAGTATCTGATCTGGCAGTGGCGGTAGATGGTCTGGCGGTAGAGACTGTTAGCCTGTGTCCCCTCGTGTCCAGTACCTGATCTGGCAGTGGCGGTAGATGGTCTGGCGGTAGAGACTGTTAGCCTGTGTCCTCTCGTGTCCAGTATTTGATCTGGCAGTGGCGGTAGATGGTCTGGCGGTAGAGACTGTTAGCCTGTGTCCCTCGTGTAGTACCTGATCTGGCAGTGGTGGTAGATGGTCTGGCGGTAGAGACTGTTGCCTGTGTCCCTCGTGTCCAGTACCTGATCTGGCAGTGGCGGTAGATGGTCTGGCGGTAGAGACTGTTAGCCTGTGTCCCCTCGTGTCCAGTATCTGATCTGGCAGTGGCCATGAAGTGTCCGGCGCCTTGGAGTGAGAGTCTGGCAACAGGCCAAACACAGGCGGAGTTTCCCTGTGTATGCGAACATCGTCCACCGCTTCTTCTGACGTATGCGAACATCGTCCACCGCTTCTTCTAACGTATGCGAACATCGTCCACCGCTTCCTCCAACGTATGCGAACATCGTCCACTGCTTCCTCTAACGTATGCGAACATCGTCCACCGCTTCTTCTAACGTATGCGAACACCGTCCACTGCTTCCTCTGACGTATGCGAACATCGTCCACCGCTTCTTCTAACGTATGCGAACATCGTCCACCGCTTCCTCCAACGTACGCGACGTTCCGTGAACGGCACACATTACATCAGCTTCATGGCTTTTAAATCAGCCTAAGACGGTAATATCTCATGATTAGAAACACAAATACACAACCAGCTACGTCCGATAAATAACCAAGTGACATGACCCCCCCCCCATCCCCAACCCCCAACCCCCCAACCCCCAGCAGCCCCTTCCCCACGACACGAAGATCACCAACAAATCTGACGACCTGATCTCGGGTCTGGCGGCCCGTGTCTCATGACCAGCTTACACGGCTATAAGGCGGGTTTTATATGAGCGTCACCATATCAAAGGCAAGAAAGCCAAGTAATGCATGCAGGTATCCTTTAGAAGAGACAAGGTTCCACGTGATGTACTTCAGGTTAGCTGATATTGAATAATTAGCGTGTGTTTTCCACCAATGGGTAACCTCACGCTGTACACTCTGCCGCGTACAAGTTTGTGGGGTCTGTACACGTTGTGCACGAGCCCTGCGTTGACATTTCCGTAACTAAGTCGGGTGACACCACAGTGATTTCAGAAGACTGGCTTGTATCTCCAATGGAAGGGATATTTGATATCTCTATGCTCTGATGTGGAGCGAGCCTGGAATGTGACTTCAGCTGTGGCAGCCCGCGCGACGGCCGGCCTCTGACGTCACTCGCCCAGGAGGAGCGGCCGATTATCGTCCTCAGAGATGGAATCCGCTGCACGTGCCCATGTACCGTCACATTACGACAATTCCGAAGGCCATAACTCCGTGACCGTTGCTCTGAACGAGCTGAAATTGATGACGCGCAAGTCGGATCATTAGATTAAGTGACTCTACACACGTATTTATATCAAATTCTGAAACATCGGTGTTAATTTACATCGCTGCTGGTAGATTTGTCGTCGAGCGCCGTAAATTACCTTCCTCACGACATTGGGGCACTTCACTCCGCACGAATCTGGAACGTACGCAAAATGTTTCACCGCGGATGTTGTCAGCTCTCCATAGAATCTGGCTGGGACACACCGCAAACGGCATGCAGCGCAGCCTCAGCCGCAAACACATCTCAGCAGTGCCCTTGAAAATGTCGCTAGGCGTCACCTTGACACAGCAAATTCCCAGTCGAATATTCGCAGAGGAGGGGGAGGAGGTGACGAGACTCTCGCTCTAGGTGGCCACCTGGCTGGCGGCCTGGTGTCCCGATGACCGTACAGCGCGGTCGGCACAGGTCGCGTGGTGTCTGGAGCCGCTGATGATCGATGGTGACTCACGATGTTGTCATGCCGTCCACCGGCAAGCTATGAAGATGTACCACAAATTGCACAACGACCGCTGCTGCTGCTGCACGGATTACCAACAGGACGTGCATAAATTCTGGCTGCCTGGCCGACCGCGGAGACTGGCAGGTACCGCTGGCTGCCGACAGGATGCCTCACCTGTAACTCAGCCACCTCACCTAGTGCAGACATGGTGCCGTAACTCTGCCTCCGGACAGTGTCAGGGACGGCCGGACAGCTGGACACCACCTCACCTGGTGCAGACATGGTGCCGTAACTCTGCCTCCGGACAGTGTCAGGGACAGCCGGACAGTCCGCCCCGGACACCACCTCACCTGGTGCAGACATGGTGCCGTAACTCTGCCTCCGGACAGTGTTAGGGACGGCCGGACAGAGAGATAGTGAACACCACCTCACCAGGTGCTGACATGGTGCCGTAACTCTGCCTCCGGACAGTGTCAGGGACGGCCAGACAGAGAGCTACTGGACACCACCTCACCTGGTGCAGACATGGTGCCGTAACTCTGCCTCCGGACAGTGTCAGGGACGGCCAGACAGCTGGACACCACCTCACCAGGTGCAGACATGGTGCCGTAACTCTGCCTCCGGACAGTGTCAGGGACGGCCAGACAGAGAGCTACTGGACACCACCTCACCTGGTGCAGACATGGTGTCGTAACTCTGCCTCCGGACAGTGTCAGGGACGGCCAGACAGAGAGCTACTGGACACCACCTCACCTGGTGCAGACATGGTGTCGTAACTCTGCCTCCGGACAGTGTCAGGGACGGCCGGACAGCTGGACACCACCTCACCTGGTGCAGACATGGTACCGTAACTCTGCCTCCGGACAGTGTCAGAGACGGCCAGACAGCTGGACACCACCTCACCTGGTGCGGACATGGTGCCGTAACTCTGCCTCCGGACAGTGTCAGGGACGGCCGGACAGCTGGACACCACCTCACCTGGTGCAGACATGGTGCCGTAACTCTGCCTCCGGACAGTGTCAGGGACGGCCAGACAGCTGGACACCACCTCACCAGGTGCAGACATGGTGCCGTAACTCTGCCTCCGGACAGTGTCAGGGACGGCCAGACAGAAACCGCCCCTGGACACCACCTCACCTGGTGCAGACATGGTGCCGTAACTCTGCCTCCGGACAGTGTCAGGGACGGCCAGACAGACAGCTGGACACCACCTCACCTGGTGCAGACATGGTGTCGTAACTCTGCCTCCGGACAGTGTCAGGGACGGCCGGACAGTCCGCCCCTGGACACCACCTCACCTGGTGCAGACATGGTGCCGTAACTCTGCCTCCGGACAGTGTCAGGGACGGCCAGACAGTCCGCCCCTGGACACCACCTCACCTGGTGCAGACATGGTGCCGTAACTCTGCCTCCGGACAGTGTCAGGGACGGCCAGACAGCTGGACACCACCTCACCTGGTGCAGACATGGTGCCGTAACTCTGCCTCCGGACAGTGTCAGGGACGGCCAGACAGTCCGCCCCTGGACACCACCTCACCTGGTGCAGACATGGTGCCGTAACTCTGCCTCCGGACAGTGTCAGGGACGGCCGGACAGCTGGACACCACCTCACCTGGTGCAGACATGGTGCCGTAACTCTGCCTCCGGACAGTGTCAGGGACGGCCAGACAGCTGGACACCACCTCACCTGTGGTGCAGACATGTGCGTAACTCTGCCTCCGGACAGTGTCAGGGACGGCCCAGACAGACATGGTGACAGGTGCATCTCTGCCTCCGGACAGTGTCAGGGACGGCCAGGAGCTACTGGACACCACCTCACCTGGTGCAGACATGGTGCCGTAACTCTGCCTCCGGACAGTGTCAGGGACGGCCGGACAGAGAGCTACTGGACACCACCTCACCTGGTGCAGACGTGGTGTCGTAACTCTGCCTCCGGACAGTGTCAGGGACGGCCGGACAGTCCGCCCCTGGACACCACCTCACCTGGTGCAGACATGGTGCCGTAACTCTGCCTCCGGACAGTGTCAGGGACGGCCAGACAGCTGGACACCACCTCACCTGGTGCAGACATGGTGCCGTAACTCTGCCTCCGGACAGTGTCAGGGACGGCCGGACAGTCCGCCCCTGGACACCACCTCACCTGGTGCAGACATGGTGCCGTAACTCTGCCTCCGGACAGTGTCAGGGACGGCCGGACAGCTGGACACCACCTGACACCACCTCACCTGGTGCAGACATGGTGCCGTAACTCTGCCTCCGGACAGTGTCAGGGACGGCCAGACAGTCCGCCCCTGGACACCACCTCACCTGGTGCAGACATGGTGCCGTAACTCTGCCTCGGCATGTCAGGGACGGCGACAGGTGCAGACATGGTGCCTTAATTCTGCCTCCGGACAGTGTCAGGGACGGCCGGACAGCTGGACACCACCTCACCTGGTGCGTACATGGTGCCGTAACTCTGCCTCCGGACAGTGTCAGGGACGGCCAGACATTCCGCCCCTGGACACCACCTCACCTGGTGCAGACATGGTGTCTAACTCTGCCTCCGGAAGGCTGGACACCACCTCACCTGGTGCAGACATGGTGTCGTAACTCTGCCTCTGGACAGTGTCAGGGACGGCCAGACAGAGAGCTACTGGACACCACCTCACCTGGTGCAGACATGGTGCCGTAACTCTGCCTCCGGACAGTGTCAGGGACGGCCGGACAGTCCGCCCCCGGACACCACCTCACCTGGTGCAGACATGGTGCCGTAACTCTGCCTCCGGACAGTGTCAGGGACGGCCAGACAGCGCCCTGGACACCACCTCACCAGGTGCAGACATGGTGCCGTAACTCTGCCTCCGGACAGTGTCAGGGACGACCAGACAGTCCGCCCCCGGACACCACCTCACCTGGTGCAGACATGGTGCCGTAACTCTGCCTCCGGACAGTGTCAGGGACGGCCGGACAGCTGGACACCACCTCACCAGGTGTAGGGACGTCTGTAGCCAGTTATCCACCTGCCGCGCTGATGCACTGGAAATCATGTCTCATGGAACGCATGGACAGTCTGAACTTGCCCCGAGTACACGTTGGGAAAAGCATGGACTGAAGATGATGGAGGGATTCAGTCACCGAAAATGCCCGGATGTTTCTTGGATGCGACAGAATGTGGGTTCCGAAGCGGTAAAATTATTATTGTTCGTTACCAGCTTTTATCTACCCACCAATTACGGACAAGCCGCGGAAGGAATTGCCATGCGCCGTGCTCAGTAATCTGCTGGCCAGCGGATAACAGCGGATTTTGTGCCTCAGCCGCCGGCACATATATGATGGGCAAACTCCTGTGGTGTGAGATCATTGTCTGGTGCCAGCTGACTGCCGGACGGTCGGTGGCGTCATTAGTCGGTGGTGGCGTCACAAGTCGGTGGTGGCGTCACTAGTCGGTGGTGGCGTCACTAGTCGGTGGTGACGTCATTAGTCGGTGGTGGCGTCATTAGTCGGTGTTGGCGTCACTAGTCGGTGGTGGCGTCACTAGTCGGTGGTGGCGTCACTAGTCGGTGGTGGCGTCACTAGTCGATGTTGGCATCATTAGTCGGTGGTGGCGTCACTAGTCGGTGGTGGCGTCACTAGTCGGTGGTGGCGTCACTAGTCGGTGTTGGCGTCACTAGTCGGTGGTGACGTCATTAGTCGGTGGTGGCGTCATTAGTCGGTGGTGGCTTCACTAGTCGGTGGTGGCGTCACTAGTCGGTGTTGGCGTCACTAGTCGGTGGTGACGTCATTAGTGGTGGTGGCGTCACTAGTCGGTGGTGACGTCATTAGTCGGTGGTGGCGTCATTAGTCGGTGGTGGCGTCACAAGTCGGTGGTGGCGTCATTAGCCCGTCCCGTCTCGGGGGGGGGGGGTCTTCAACCGCCCCCTCAGGTTTTTCGCGGATAGTGGACAAACGGCGCGCGGCAGCGCGCCCAAATTTACATTCCTTTTCCCACATCAATTTGGCATGCTGTTTCAAAATTTTGAAGTCAGGTCATCTAGGGTCATCGAGTTAGTCACTGTCAAGTGAGGTCACCTGCAAAATGTTCAGCCAGTCGTCACGCTTTAACGGATACAGATATTTTAATGAAACTTTCAGCGTTTACTTATCTTTACGGATGTAACAAAACGTACGAGTTGAATTTTTTTAACTACATATAAAGTTTGCGTATTTGCCAAATTGCAGTTCAAATAGAGGATTCTGGTTAAAGTAAGCATTTTGTATTGGGGCAAGTTGACTTTCAACAACGTTTCTTGGTCTGCTCTACCCATTGGAAAAGGAAAATTAAAGAAAGCTTGAAAACCCAAAATTTAAATTAAAATATATTTATATATATATATATATATATATATATTATATATATATATATATATATATATGTATATGTATTTGGAGGGCGAAAAAAAGTATCCCTGGTCGATTTCGCTCTCCTTTTCTCATTCCAAATAAATTTTGTTTTTCTATATCCCACAAAATGAAATCCCCAGAGTCAAAAACATAATGTAAGTTGTGAAGAGTCGTGAAAATCTGGCCCCCTGGTGAGGTCATTTTTTGGGACAATTGTTTTGCAGGGTGGACCCGGACCCTACTCGTCGAGCGCTTTCCGATGACACATCTTTCGTTTTCGTGTGATGCTTAGTTTGGATTTTAGAGGGATGTCTTCAACCGTCCCCCCCCCCACCGCCCACCGAGACAGGGTGTGAGGATTTGACCGGAAAGACGGGGTGGGCTAGTCAGTGGTGGCGTCACTAGTCGGTGGTGACGTCACTAGTCGGTGATGGCGTCATTAGTTGGTGGTGATCAGCGTTGGTGGGTTCAGCGGTGCCGCGGATTTGATCACCGTCTGAGCTGACCACCCTCTCGGTTGCACATTGTACACTGGGTCGGGTCAGCACAGCTGTCCAGGTTCAGGGGGCTACCAGTATACCACCGACTCGTCATACTTGGGGGCACGCACCGGGTCACAAAAGTACAGCCCGGGAGCACACATCAGGTCACTACAGTACCGTCCTGGACCACACACGAAGTCACCAGATTACTATCGACATGCTAGAGCGGTGGCCACACACCTGGTCACCAGAGTACCACCGACATGCCACGCCCGGGACACACGCCAGGTCACCATAGTGCCGCCCGGGGCAAACACAAGGTCACCAGAGTACCACCGACATGCCACGCCCGGGACAGACGCCAGGTCACCATAGTGCCGCCCGGGGCAAACACAAGGTCACCAGAGTACCACCGACATGCCACGCCCGGGACAGACGCCAGGTCACCATAGTGCCGCCCGGGGCAAACACAAGGTCACCGAGTACCACCGACATGCCACGCCCGGGACAGACGCCAGGTCACCATAGTGCCGCCCGGGGCAAACACAAGGTCACCAGAGTACCACCGACATGCCACGCTCGGGACACACGCCAGGTCACCATAGTGCCGCCCGGGGCAAACACAAGGTCACCAGAGTATCACCGACATGCCACGCCCGAGACACACGCCAGGTCACCATAGTGCCACCCGGGGCAAACACAAGGTCACCAGAGTACCACCGACATGCCACGCCCGGGACAGACGCCAGGTCACCATAGTGCCGCCCGGGGCAAACACAAGGTCACCAGAGTACCACCGACATGTCAGGCTCGAGGCACACACAATATCACCATATTACCGTCCGAGAGCACATACAAGGTCACCGCATATCAAGTCCGCATGTCTTCCATACGTGGCAATCCCACAAATCTCTGCTGGGAATGTCAGGCCCGCATGTTTTGCTTCGTTTATTATGATATTTTAGAGTAAGCCGAGGTCCATAAATCGGACTGACATAAATCCCTAGGTCGTGAATAATGCTCACTTTGCTCCGGAACTTCGGAATTGGCGCATCCGTAATTCCGACAGTACACAGCCGTCACGACAGTCCCCCTCGACAGTACACAGCCGTCACGGCAGTCCCCTCGATAGTACACAGCCGTCACGGCAGTCCCCTCGACAGCACACAGCCGTCACAGCAGTCCCCTCGACAGTACACAGCCGTCACAGCAGTCCCCTCGACAGTACACAGCCGTCACAGCAGTCCCCTCGACAGCACACAGCCGTCACAGCGTCCCTCGACAGTCCCCCGACACACACAGCCGTCACAGCAGTCCCCTCGACAGTACACAGCCGTCACGCAGTCCCTCGACAGTACACAGCCGTCACGACAGTCCCCTCGACAGTACACAGCCGTCACGACAGTCCCCTCGAAAGCACACAGCCGTCACAGCAGTCCCCTCGACAGCCGTCACGACAGTCCCCTCGAAAGTACACAGCCGTCACGACAGTCCCCTCGACAGTACACAGCCGTCACAGCAGTCCCCTCGACAGTACACAGCCGTCACAGCCGTCCCGTCGACCGTCCCCCGACAGCCGTCACAGCAGTCCCCTCGACAGTCCCCTCGACAGAACACAGCCGTCACAGCAGTCCCCTCAACAGTACACAGCCGTCACAGCAGTTCCCTCAACAGTACACAGCCGTCACTGCAGTCCCCTCGACAGTCCCCTCGACAGAACACAGCCGTCACAGCAGTCCCCTCAACAGTACACAGCCGTCACAGCAGTCCCCTCGATAGTACACAGCCCTCATGGCAGTCCCCTCGACAGCACAAAGCTGTCACAGCAGTCCCCTCAGCAGTATACAGCCGTCACAGCAGTCCCCTCGACTGTAGAATGCTGCCGATGTCTAGAGCTGCAGCCCCAAACTTTTGCATCACTCATTGTGCATGGGTTCAGATCATGGGTTCCCATCCCTACCCTATTGCTGCAATTGTGAGATCCAAATTGGATGTGTAGGGCAGGCTGAATCGCCTGCTTTCCTACCCAAATGCGTGTATTCCGATAACACCTGGACCGATTTGTTCACGTAAGGTTATTTTAAGTTCATTGTAGCGTGGTGAATATTCGTGTAAACACAAATGTGGAATATTGCGCAGTGGGCGGGCGCAGGAGGCCGTAAAAAAATGAAGTTATATATAGTTTTGATTCCCCATTGTCGTCACTTTCATCGACAACTTTGTGTGATCCTGGTGTCATTTCACGAATAAGTGCATGATATTTGATTTCAGGCAACAAATATGGGGAACATACGTTTCAGAATTTTATGTTGCCTTTCTATTTTCCTTAATTCTATATTCTGATATCCTGGAAGTGTACGCTTCACTTTTGTATCAATATTAATTTATGCATAGACGATCCCAGGAAGGAAAATTGAAAACCAAACTTGGATCACGAATCTACCCCCAGGTGTCACATGAAGTTTATATAATGAAATTAGGTTCTCATCATCGATGTCCATGGGAACATGCTTGACAATAAGCATGATATCTTAGGAATAGTTTTAGTAAAATAATGTACCGAATCAGACCATCCACAATCACGGGTATACTTCGCAAAAACAAAGTACACTCATCGGTGTGTGATTTTTCGCCATTCTGTGATGCATTGACATCCCCATTTCCATTAGGTGCTGGAATAGAAGCATCCTAACATATTTCTGTGTGATAGAACAGAAAATATTACATATTTTCCCGCAGATGCCTCCAGGCTCGTCCCTAAAGCCGACCACAACGAAAGCTAAGGCTTAAACATGTGGTGGCCACTGTAAAGCAAAACACAAACAAGAGAGGTCACCAAATTTCGTGCTAACCGTTCCTGGGGTTCAGGAGTACATAGAAAAGAAAATCACAGGAAGCACATTGTTCCCATTCATTCCCGTAATAGGATAATGCTTTGATCAAGAGATTCAGAACATAATCAATGTTTGAACAGCTGTATGTGTTTCAATTTAGCTGCAATGCAAAGTAATCTTCTCTCCAAATATTTCCGAAAAGTGAAAAAGTAAAATGTCAGCATGAGGACGTGACTCGCCCTTATGGCTAAAGATGCTAGCGATGGCCCTTCACGACTAATCTCCGGGCGGTTCCACGAAGGTCAAGGTCAAATGAAGGTTAAGACAGCGGCTAGTTACTAGTTAGTGAGCCGACCTGATTAAATAGCCTAACCCTGCTCTCCCCAGCGACAACACTCCACCCCCAGCCAATGTCCCCGGGCCCGGTCCGCCCCCAGCCAATGTCCCCGGGCCCGGTCCACCCCCAGCCGATGTCCCCGGGCCCGGTCCACCCCCAGCCGATGTCCCCGGGCCCGGTCCACCCCCAGCCGATGTCCCCGGGCCCGGTCCACCCCCAGCCGATGTCCCCGGGCCCGGTCCACCCCCAGCCGATGTCCCCGGGCCCGGTCCACCCCCAGCCGATGTCCCCGGGCCCGGTCCACCCCCAGCCGATGTCCCCGGGCCCGGTCCACCCCCAGCCGATGTCCCCGGGCCCGGTCCACCCCAGCCGATGTCCCCGGGCCCGGTCCACCCCAGCCGATGTCCCCGGGCCCGGTCCACCCCCAGCCGATGTCCCCGGGCCCGGTCCACCCCAGCCGATGTCCCCGGGCCCGGTCCACCCCAGCCGATGTCCCCGGGCCCGGTCCACCCCCAGCCGATGTCCCCGGGCCCGGTCCACCCCAGCCGATGTCCCCGGGCCCGGTCCACCCCCAGCCGATGTCCCCGGGCCCGGTCCACCCCAGCCGATGTCCCCGGGCCCGGTCCACCCCAGCCGATGTCCCCGGGCCCGGTCCACCCCCAGCCGATGTCCCCGGGCCCGGTCCACCCCCAGCCGATGTCCCCGGGCCCGGTCCACCCCCGCCCATGTCCCCGGGCCCGGTCCACCCCAGCCGATGTCCCCGGGCCCGGTCCACCCCCAGCCGATGTCCCCGGGCCCGGTCCACCCCAGCCGATGTCCCCGGGCCCGTCACCCCAGCCGATGTCCCGGGCCCGGTCCACCCCAGCCGATGTCCCCGGGCCCGGTCACCCCAGCCAGCTTCCCGGGCCCGGTCCACCCCAGCCGATGTCCCCGGGCCCGGTCCACCCCAGCATGTCCCCGGGCCCGGTCCCCAGCCGATGTCCCCGGGCCCGGTCCACCCCAGCCGATGTCCCCGGGCCCGTCCACCCCCAGCCGATGTCCCCGGGCCCGGTCCACCCCAGCCGATTCCCGGGCCCGGTCACCCCAGCCGATGTCCCCCCCAGCCGATCCCGGGCCCGGTCCACCCCAGCCGATGTCCCCGGGCCCGGTCCACCCCCAGCCGATGTCCCCGGGCCCGGTCCACCCCCAGCCGATGTCCCCGGGCCCGGTCCACCCCCAGCCGATGTCCCCGGGCCCGGTCCACCCCCAGCCGATGTCCCCGGGCCCGGTCCACCCCCAGCCGATGTCCCCGGACTCGGCCGCGCCCCGCCGCCAATTACCGGCACCCCATTCCCCGTCCAGCATTCGTCAGCTGTGTGTGACCGAGCTGATTTATACAGCTCCCTAGAGCCGGTTCAGTTAGGCCGTGACCCGGGACGTCACGGCGTCACGGCGTCACGACCGTGACCCGGGACGTGTCGGCGGTGCGGTGCGGCTCGGACCTGCAGTGTCGCACGCTGAAGTCTGCATATGTTGTCGTTCTCCCGAGAATTGCACAAGCAGATGTCTGCCCCCCACCCCCAGAACGTCGAGCATGCGAGACAAGCAATCGCACGCGGCTGCATTTGTGAGTTGCAGATGTGGCCACCACGGGGGGGGGATGGGGGGCAGCTGGAGCGATGCTCAGGCCGTGCGCCCATGCGTAATTCATGAGATGCCTGTAAGCTCACCTACGAACGGGTGCGGCTTCAACATTGACCAGCTCCAGCCGAGGGAGAACTTGTCACCAGCCGAAAGGCCCTTTCTCTTGAACTCCCGCACCCAGCGCGTTATTGGTGCTGGCGTTGCAAAATATATTTCAATGTTGTCAGGATCTTAAAGGGAAAAGGCTCAGTAGTTAAATCAGTTAATAAAACCGCATTCAAGAGAATATTGCAGCTGGGAGAGAACCATTGACGACAATAGAAACGCATCGGTGCCTTCCAGCAACAATATTTCACGCATCTGACTTTATTTGCGTTAGTCAACCTGGTATTAATACTAGAAAACACGATGGTGCAGCGCTAGAATGAAAAGAATCTCAGCCGGGCAAGATGATCAGCTGGCTGAACATTACTGCTGCGCGGGATGCTCAGCTGGCTGAACATTACTGCTGCGCGGGATGCTCAGCTGGCTGAACATTACTGCTGCGCGGGATGATCAGCTGGCTGAACACCTGGCGGGATGCGCTGGCTGCATTACAGCCGGGCGGGATGATCAGCTGTGTAGCTCTGAACATTACGCTGGGGATTCGCTGGCTGGGAACATTACGCTGCGGGATCAGCTGGCTGAACATTACGCTCGGGATGATCAGCTGCTGAACGGGGATGATCAGCTGGCTGAACATTACTGCTGCGCGGGATGATCAGCTGGCTGAACATTACTGCTGCGCGGGATGATCAGCTGGCTGAGCATTACTGCTGCGCGGGATGATCAGCTGGCTGAACATTACTGCTGCGCGGGATGATCAGCTGGCTGAACATTACTGCTGCGCGGGATGCTCAGCTGGCTGAACATTACAGCCGGGCGGGATGATCAACTAGCTGAACATTACAGCAGTTCGGCGCAAACAAATTACATGGAATGCGCTCAGTGTGGTACACAAGGTGGTATTCGAGAGGCTTAGGCGCCTTTGCGACGCAAAGTTAAATGATTTAAAGTGCAGGTCACGTATGTCGTGCAGCGATGAATTAGATGAAAGACCCTCTCTCCGGTGGAGCAAGACCTCCGAAGCACCTGTCAAGGTTATTTACCTAAATAGGAATGGGCGTGCCAAGGATGCGGACTCTCCCAGGCGGACGGGAAAGGGTGGGTGGACCGGTCGTCGATTATGCAAAAAAATTCAGAAGACTTGCTGAGTTGAAGTATCTGTTTTCAAGCATGACTGGTGTGGTACAATTGTGCAGTCAGGCATTGGCCAGGGTCGCAGAAGATCGTACACAAGAAGCTCAAACTACCCACAAATATGCAATGTCTCCTGATTACCCGCACTCTGTTTTCGAAGTATCTATTTTACTGGTCCGAAGATTACTTTTCAAAACAAACAGTATTACTCTGAAGGCAACATGGGCCACCATGTGTACCACACATCGGCTGGACTTAGCCCTAGTTCAAGCATCTCACCCAGATGTGTTGTTCTATATACTTTTGAAGGGGCAAGTGTCCCATCAATGGTGGTTTTCCCCAATAATATCAACCACTAACATAGGGACTCTATGGAGCATACCCCCCAATTCATTGGGGTCTACCCATTGCCTTCATATATTATGCCATCGATAATTTTCAGAAATCCACGCCCGTGCCTTCCTCGTGTCACCGAACATCAGCCACTAGGTCACGGAGCCATAGCCACCATGTCACCGAACCCTAGCCACCACATCACAGAACCACAGCCACCATGTCTCCAAGCCCTAGCCACCATGTCACCGAACCATAGCCACCACATCACAGAACCACAGCCACCATGTCTCCAAGCCCTAGCCACCATGTCACCGAACCACAGCCACCATGTCTCCAACCCAAGCCACCATGTCACCGAACCCTGGCCACCATGTCACCGAACCCTAGCCACCATGTCACCGAACCCTAGCCACCATGTCACCGAACCCTAACCACCATGTCACCGAACCCTAGCCACCATGTCACCGAACCCTAGCCACCATGTCACCGAACCCTAGCCACCATGTCACCGAACCCTAGCCACCATGTCACCGAACCTTAGCCACCATGCCACCAAACCTCAACCAACATGTCACTGCCATGCTACCGACGCACGAACTGGTCAGGTGAGATCACATTGTATGAAATCTTCACATCCTCACCATCATCACATGATTAGTGTATTATCCCCCAGGAATGGTTAAGCATTCATTTCAATACTAACTATTGCATGCAGAGATAACGAAATCTGTGCTACACAGGTATATTTATTACGAACGCTAGTAAAGCCCGATTCAGCCCACTCCCGGGGAGAGGTTGCTTCCGTGGATATGGTAGAACAGTTCACCTGGCGGCCTACTCACGGTGGTCTTTTTATTTTATTTTTTCTTCTTTTATTAAATAAATTTAATTCGAGTTGTTGCTAGGTGGCTTTAGGAACCAGGGTTCTATTGCTAAGCAGAGCTTGTTGGGTGAACCCTGGCCCCACCACCCGATCCACGAATTTCTGTTCAGCGGCAGAATTTTTATTAGAATTCTGCTTGGATATGGTAGAACAGTTCACCTGACGGCCTGCTCACGGTCGAGTCTGCTCCCGTGGATATGTTGCGACTGTGACGCTTTTTAATCAGTGATACTTTTTTTCTTACAGCGTTTCGCATTCTACTTATTCCTCAGTTCATTGAGATTTAGGCGCATCATTTTAAGCTTGGTCTTTATCCAGCGTATCCCAATAGTATGCATTGCGTATGCTTAGGCCTCGTTAAAAGGGAGAGGTTTGCTGGGTCTCCGGCGCCGACCGCCGCTCTTTCGCCGCGGCTTCGTCGTTTGCTTCCAAAGCCAACTGCGTTTCACTGTGCATTACGGCATTTCAAGTGCCGATTTGCCCACTCAGAGCCGGGTCTGCTTTTCCATGTTTATATCTGCCAACTGTCATCGCAATACTTCTGCTGAATATTTGTTCATTCCCTCGTTTTCTGTCAAAACGTTTCCCGGCCGCATTGCTCCGCGTGGGCACAGCTCACGAAGCACACCAGGCGGCAGCGGCCGGCCGTCCCAGCCGCCATCGTCTGACCTTGTGACGTCATCTGCCACGCGACACCAGCACATCCCAGAGCCGGGCAGCGCAGCCTCAGATGCTGGCCGCGCTTCATGCTGGGCGACTGCGCGCGGTGTGGAATGAACGGGATGGCTGTGGTAGCGACGCAGCGCGGTACTTATTCTAATCCGACAGC
This sequence comes from Imbricaverruca yamaguchii, assembly GCA_034440575.1. NCBI lineage: Eukaryota > Metazoa > Arthropoda > Thecostraca > Neoverrucidae > Imbricaverruca > Imbricaverruca yamaguchii. Next base: position 49,932 of record JAOTOL010001014.1, read on the forward strand.
TGGACATAGCGCATTAGGTTTCAAGTACTTTGCGGGGTATCAAGAGAGTGCGGTCGGCTCAGCAATTCTCCTTCACGAGTTGGTGCCCGATCTTATGTCTGCAGCGAGGTGGGGTGGGGTGAGGTGGGTGGTGTGGGGGCGTACCCAGCGCTCGCTTACCCGGCGCCCCTAATGACGCTTTATACTGACATTGGTATGTGCCATCTAAGGACTCTATTTTCAACCTTCCTACCGTTCGCATAGATGGCAAATAATTTCCATACCTGATCTGTAGAAAAATGTGTTCAGTGCAATGAGCAGCACGTTCGTTTAACAGTGCCGTGCTTCGTTGTCAGGTAAAGTCAGCAGACGCCGCAAACAATGGATTAAAACACAAAGTGCGCGGTATATATTGGTATATATATTTTTATATATATATATATATATATATATATATATATATATATATATATATATATATATATATATATATATATATATATATATATATATACACATATATATTACACCCTTCTTTTCCGAGCGCCCGACGTGTTTTTAGTTTTTCATTCCGGGTAGGAATTGACTTTTGGGAAGCCAGCTGCGACTTGTGTGCCTCCGGTGCGACCTTTTGGAGCCCCAGTGAGATTTTCAAAGGCAGCGACGCGACGTTTTTCTAAGCCTAGGTGCAATTTTGGGGGGCTCTCTGTCGTCATTTGTTTGGATCCCTAGCGCGAGTTTAGTGAGCACGACACGTTTTAGGCGGCTCGATAAGCTTTTGGGTCTTTTTGAACGAATGACGGGACCCTGGGTGGTTCCGAGGAGAACTTTTGGTTCCCTGTGCGACTGTTGACTGAAAGTGCCTCGGCCGGACCTTTTAAAACCCCGGCGTAAATTTTAGGGTTCCCGGTGTGGTTTATTGTGGCCCCATCACAACGTTTGTTGGGGGGGGGGAGCGGTATTTTCAGGCGTTCGATCCCATTGTTGGAACCCTCAGCGTCATTCTTAGTGGTTCCAGAACGATTTTAGGCCCCCAATGTGATCTTCGGTGGTCTTATTTGCGATTTTGAAGACCCCAGCGTCATTTTCAGGATCTTCTGCACAACGTTTTGGGCCCCCAATGTGATTTTTAGGGACCCCGGTGTGATTTTAGTGGGAACAGCGGACACTTTACTGAGCCACGGGCAATTTTTCCGAACCCGGGCGCGATTCTTGGGGGCTCCATAACCTTTCGGATGGGGCAAACTTCCTCAATGCAGCCTCCTCCCCTCCTCCTTTGATACGACACTTCCTGGAACCAACTGTGTCGTTTCCCGTAACTCATTCAATATCACTCAATACACACTAAGTTCATAACCTTCACAGTCACTTAGCGGATGAATAACAACAGAATATAGGCTTTCAACGCTGAACGGTTCGTGCAAGTAGCTTAGCAGCATGTGTCGCGCGACTAATTAAATCGGCACGTTCCAATGTTGCAAACAATTGCAAAGCCTCAAAATATTTCCTCATCCCAATGTTTTCACCCTGCCAGTAATTCCCACACCTGTCACATTCCGTAATGGAACAACTGGCGACATGACGACTATTGTTGCATCATATTAAGTTGCAACAGTTATGGTCAATAATACCGATCACTGCACGGCACTTCCGGAGGTTGATCAGTATCGCATTTGATCTGCCAGCACATAGTGCCGAGCATTGCACGTCAGTGTCGCAAAACCGAACAGGTGCCTCGCGTGCGGCTTGCTGCTATTGTAACACCACAGTTCTTGTGTGCTTTGCAATTATCCCATTGAACTGCTTCGGCTGTGTTTGCAGCCTCTGTGTAGTAATTGTAATCGAAGAGGCCGATCTATCTGTAAGACGGTATTGCTTGAGCGTAAAGTTGCTATTTATCGTAATATAGTGCATATGCAATGCAATTTGGACGGGCAGCGTTGAAGCACTACTACATAACCAATCGAATTACCGCTCCTTTACTGTAGATGAATGCAAACAGTGGCGTCGCCACGAAATTCTTCCAGGGGGGCGAGATCGAAAGGGGGCGTCTGCTCCCCGAAAAGGGGCCTCCATTGTGTTAAGGCCTCCTATTGTTTTTAGGCCCTTAGTATGGTTCGATAATGGGAAACTGAGGGCTGGAGGGCCTCCTTTTCGTCCTGGAGGGCTCTCCTTTTAGGCCTGGAGGCCTCCTTTTCGAGGCTTTTCTCTGGGGGCCTCTTTTCGTCCTGTTTTTTCTCCTGGGGCCTCCTTTTAGTCCTGGAGTGCCTCCTTTTCGTCATGGGGGCCTACTTTTGTCCTGAGGCACCTTCTTTTCGTCCTGGGGGCCTCTTTTTCGTCCTGAGGGCCTCCTTTTCGTCCCGGGGTTTCGTTTTCGTCCTGGGGCCTCCTTTTCGTCCTGGGGCCATTTTCGTCCTGGGCCTCCTCAAATTTAGGGGGCGCCAGTCTCACGGCAGGGGGCAATTGCCCTCTGCCCCCCGGTGGCGAGGCCCCTGAATGCAAACGGTGCTTTTTCTTAGCGTGCTTTCATTTATGATGAAAATATGTTTCGCAGTCAGAAGTCCCTGGTTTTTGCGGAACACAAATGTTAAAATCGGCCTACACATCGAAGTATGTTGCAACTTGTCCGGCACCACCTGCACTTCAGTGTAATGCTGCATGCAATGTCGTAATGACTTGATTCACGCAATTTTTATTGAACGAACAAATGTGAACAAAGTTAGTGATCAATTTCCACTCAAAGTTCATGCTTCCACGAAACTATGCGACACTTCAATCAGTTCCTGCAGTACAGCATCCCCGTAGGCCGCCTCCCGTATCAGTTCCTGCAGTACAGCAGCCCGGTAGGCCGCCTCCCGTATCAGTTCCTGCAGTATAGCAGCCCCGTAGGCCGCCTCCGTATCAAAGAGCCGTAGGCCGCCTCCCGTATCAGTTCCTGCAGTACAGCAGCCCCGTAGGCCGCCTCCCGTATCAGTTCCTGCAGTACAGCAGCCCCGTAGGCCGCCCCGTATCAGTTCCTGCAGCGCCCCGTAGGCCGCCTCCCGTATCAGTTCCTGCAGTATTGCAGCCCCGTAGGCCGCCTCCCGTATCAGTTCCTGCAGTACAGCAGCCCCGTAGGCCGCCTCCCGTATCAGTTCCTGCAGTACAGCAGCCCCGTAGGCCGCCTCCCGTATCAGTTCCTGCAGTACAGCGCCCGTAGCCGCCTCCATGTTCCTGTATGCGCCCCGTAGGCCGCCTCCCGTATCAGTTCCTGCAGTACAGCAGCCCCGTAGGCCGCCTCCCGTATCAGTTCCTGCAGTACAGCAGCCCCGTAGGCCGCCTCCCGTATCAGTTCCTGCAGTATTGCGGCCCGGTAGGGGCTACCTCTTGCTCAACTTTATGCAACACCCCGAATGGCATCCGGAAGTGGTTACTAAATATTACACAGACAGGGCTCCTTTAAACATGGCAAGTGTGTTCATGTGGGCGGTCCGCCACGCACTCGCCCCTTCCCCCCTCCCACTTAACAGGTACTACCACCCTCCACCCACACACACCCCCACACACACACTTGCGGCATCTAAAAGGCAGGACATTGGATCATTAATTGTTAGTATGCTCGGTTTTGGTACCTCACATAGGATTCCTCGTGTGCAAAACGTCCAACCGAGTATTTCTTTACATGTGGCCATCGAAGGCGCTACGGATTCTGGATCTGGAGAGAGGGAGGGGGAATGATCGTCTTTGAATTCATTGTTTGCATGCATCCCCATAGGAGTAATGCAAACTTCACGACGATCAGGGCGGGGAAGCGCCCCTTAATTCATCCACCCTATGCCGCCGCCCATGCCCGTTGCCATAACGCACAAGGGTCACCAAGAGTACTGGTGTTGTTCAGGTGCAGATTCAGCGGGTGGAAGTTGAGCAGGTATCCCTGTGTGGAGGAGGAAGCGGCAGGCTAGGAGATTAGAACTTCCTCCTTTCCTTAGGATCCGGGCGTAACATGAACGTCACTGTGTCCTGATTATTGTCCGTTATTGCCTATGGGCAGTGGGCAGAGCTCCTGTGAGCAGCACCCCCGTACCTCTCCGTGAACGTCACTGTATCTTGGTTATTGTCCGTTGTTGCCTATGGGCAGTGGGCAGAGCTCCTGTGAGCAGCACCCCGTACCTCTCCGTGAACGTCACTGTATCTTGGTTATTGTCCGTTGTTGCCTGTGGGCAGTGGGCAGAGCTCCTGTGAGCAGCACCCCGTACCTCTCCGTGAACGTCACTGTATCTTGGTTATTGTCCGTTGTTGCCTGTGGGCAGTGGGCAGAGCTCCTGTGAGCAGCACCCCGTACCTCTCCGTGAACGTCACTGTATCTTGGTTATTGTCCGTTGTTGCCTGTGGGCAGTGGGCAGAGCTCCTGTGAGCAGCACCCCGTACCTCTCCGTGAACGTCACTGTATCTTGGTTATTGTCCGTTGTTGCCTGTGGGCAGTGGGCAGAGCTCCTGTGAGCAGCACCCCGTACCTCTCCGTGAACGTCACTGTATCTTGGTTATTGTCCGTTGTTGCCTGTGGGCATGGCAGGCACAGCTCCTGTGAGCAGCACCCCCGTACCTCTCCGTGAACGTCACTGTATCTTGGTTATTGTCCGTTGTTGCCTGTGGGCAGTTGGCACAGCTCCTGTGAGCAGCACCCCGTACCTCTCCGTGAACGTCACTGTATCTTGGTTATTGTCCGTTGTTGCCTATGGGCAGTGGGCAGAGCTCCTGTGAGCAGCACCCCGTACCTCTCCGTGAACGTCACTGTATCTTGGTTATTGTCCGTTGTTGCCTATGGGCAGTGGGCACAGCTCCTGTGAGCAGCACCCCCGTACCTCTCCGTGAACGTCACTGTACTCGTATCTTGGTTATTGTCCGTTGTTGCCTGTGGGCAGTGGGCAGAGCTCCTGTGAGCAGCACCCCCGTACCTCTCCGTGAACGTCACTGTATCTTGGTTATTGTCCGTTGTTGCCTGTGGGCAGTGGGCAGAGCTCCTGTGAGCAGCACCCCGTACCTCTCCGTGAACGTCACTGTATCTTGGTTATTGTCCGTTGTTGCCTATGGGCAGTGGGCAGAGCTCCTGTGAGCAGCACCCCGTACCTCTCCGTGAACGTCACTGTATCTTGGTTATTGTCCGTTGTTGCGGGCCTGTAACCCCGTACCTTCCGTGAACGTCACTGTATCTTGGTTATTGTCCGTTGTTGCCTGTGGGCAGTGGGCAGAGCTCCTGTGAGCAGCACCCCGTACCTCTCCGTGAACGTCACTGTATCTTGGTTATTGTCCGTTGTTGCCTGTGGGCAGTTGGCACAGCTCCTGTGAGCAGCACCCCCGTACCTCTCCGTGCAGCCGGTCCGCAGTGCGGCGCCCGATAACAACCGGCTTCAGCGGCTCGACTCTCTATAAGGCGCTCTGTGCGCTGTGACCACCAGGGTGCATCCCTGCCCGGAGGGAAGGCCACTCGCCCGGTCTGTCAGCGCCCCCCCGTCCCCCTCCCCAGCGGCGGTGAGATCGCCTCACGCCGACCACGCAACACTCCAGCAACAGCGTCAGGGCTTACCACGACGCCTAACACGATGCCCCGCTCGCGCTGGTGTGCACACTAGAGCTGGCCGAAGTGTCACGACTCACACGGTACCCCGCTGGTGTGTACACTAAAGCTGGCCAACGTAGGGGCGTGCCACGACTCACACGGTACCCCGCTGGTGTGTACACTAGAGCTGGCCAACGTAGGGGCGTGCCACGACTCACACGGTACCCCGCTGGTGTGTACACTAGAGCTGGCCAACGTAGGGGCGTGCCACGACTCACACGGTACCCCGCTGGTGTGCACACTAGAGCTGACCAACGTGTCACGACTCACACGGTACCCCGCTGGTATGTACACTAGAGCTGGCCAACGTAGGGGCGTGCCACGACTCACACGGTACCCCGCTGGTGTGCACACTAGAGCTGACCAACGTAGGGGCGTGTCACGACTCACACGGTACCCCAAGATGCGTAGCCACTTTGCAACATTTCTTTTGTAATGAAAAAGCTAGGCAAATGACCATATGCCATGCGCCGAAGTTTCGTTCCTCGGCTAGATGTATGTATGAATGTCATTGTTGTTGTTGTTGTTGGTTGAATTTGACCAGCCTGCCACCGCCAAGGAACATCGGATGTTTATGTGTTTAAAGATGAGTTGTCAGAGATGGTCCGGATGGTGCCGTAGGGGGTGTAGAATGGGGATATGGTCGGGTCATCGCCGTTCGTTAGCATTGCAAGAAAAGTAATATCATACATTGCTTTGGGCATTTATTCTCTTTTTCTTTTTCTGAAGTGCTTGTTTGTTCTTCTCTGATTTTGGCCTTTAGTTTCCTTTTCCCTTGTTTTACTTCTTTTGAGTTGTGTGTGTGTGTGTGTGTGTGTGTGTGTGTGTGTGTGTGTGTGTGTGTGTGTTGTTTTGTTTAGAGGAGAGAGAGAGAGAGAGAGAGAGAGAGAGAGAGAGAGAGAGAGAGAGAGAGCGTGTGTGTACGACTTCTGTCGTTACGTTATCCACATGGACTTAAGCCCCTGCAAGAGGTAGTGGCCACGTGTACCGTGCACCATGGGAAGCGTGCATAAATGTCGTGTGCAATATCGCAGAGCCCTGTTCATGACATGCTTCCTTTTGGGCACAATGGATGTCGGGAGCCGATTTTGTCCCGGGGCAACCTCATTCTTTATGAATGTTGGCGTGCCTTTCTTCATTTATGTGGGCGTGCCTTGTGCACGTGCTCAGGACATCGTGCAGGGTGAGTACAATTGGAGACCTTAACAACCATAACTCCTGCAATATCCGCTGTCACGCCAAAAGGTGATAAACCCCGGATGTACGCAATGCGTTAAGGTTTCTCGGCAAACTCTTTTGTTTAGAAACTTTCGGGGTGGCCAACAACTTGTTATATACTGTATGCTAGAGTAACAAGGAGACTTTTGTCGCGACCTCTAAATTTTGTCTGGTCGACCTGCACGCTTGCGAGGAAACTTTTGTTGTCAATGAAAATCGAAGTAAGCTGCAACCCAAACGATTTCTTTTATTTATTTTGGAGGTGGCCGCTGACATATCCTATGCACGTGCCTGTTGGCATTTCCCACCAACACGACGTCATCGGTGCATTTGTGTGCGAATTTTTTTAGGAACCCGGCACCTTGTTGCCTTCGGAAGTTTCGTGTGGAGGGTGTAAACGAGAACTCCTCGCCTTTGACCCCTCTTGACTGGCAGTGAAGGGCACTGTAGGTTTTACGTGGGCGCTGAAGGCGCCCGGGAAAGGCTTACATCACGATGTTGTCTGGCCTGTACCACACATGAGTAAAGCGCTGTGTTCGCTGGACACTACGTCATACAAAAATGCAGCGGGTTTTTCTGGAAAAACGTTGTTTTTCTGTGAGGTATAACGGGAACCAGTGGAGCCGAGCTGACCGGTATTGAACGGCTAAGCTGTGACGGCAGGATGACGACTGCCCCCCATCCCTACCCCCACCCCACGCCCAACGGCGGAAGCTTGATCCTGAAGCTAAAAGCTGGGGCTCCAGGTTCATACTGGATTTGTTAACCGGAAACCATGAACTGTGAAGTACCAAAAATTACAGCTATTTGGAAGTAAATAAACCTACCCAACTTAATAAATAAACCTACCTGCCACTGGAACTACTGAAATAATCATTATCTTTGTAGTGACATTCTACCACGTGTGGAGTTTTATAGTCACCCAAAATCACGTGACGCATAATTGTGCCTGGTACACAAGACCTTGCAAGTAGGTTAACTTACCTCTTTCGAAATAAAACATTAAGCGTCTGTTGATGGCATCTAGAGCAAAAAAAAAGATTGACATGGATGGACATTTTCAAATCCGGTCCAATCCATGTGTGTATGAACTAATATAATCCACGGCATCCATATCAAATATGGATCCGATACCAAATCTGCTTTTAAAAAATAGTAGTTAGTTCAAACCTGATTGGGTGCAGTAAACAATAGAATGCCGACCATGCACATTTCGCAAGAGTATGGCTAAAAAAAACTAAGAAAAATGCTTAAATTACCATTTGGTGTGACATATGAAGGGAATTTTCATCAGCAGTATGATATCGTACAGGCATAGCAATTTCACTTGAGGTCATATCTACATTTGGGCAGGAGGCCGGCGTCTGTCCAGAGACATTGGTGTGCTCGTGACTGTCCAGAGACCTCGGTGTGTTCGTGACTGTCCAAAGACCCCGGTGTGTTCGTGACTGTCCAGAGTCCTCGGTGTGTTCGTGACTGTCCAGAGACCTCGGTGTGTTCGTGACTGTCCACAGACCCCGGTGTGTTCGTGACTGTCCAGAGACCTCGGTGTGTTCGTGACTGTCCAGAGACATTGGTGTGGGCGGAACTGTCCAGAGACCTCGGTGTGTTCGTGACTGTCCAGAGACCTCGGTGTGTTCGTGACTGTCCAGAGACCTCGGTGTGTTCGTGACTGTCCACAGACCCCGGTGTGTTCGTGACTGTCCACAGACCTCGGTGTGTTCGTGACTGTCCAGAGACATTGGTATGGGCGGGAGGCGGCGGTATCTGTCCAGAGTCCTCGGTGTGTTCGTGACTGTCCAGAGACCTCGGTGTGTTCGTGACTGTCCACAGACCCTCGGTGTGTTCGTGACTGTCCACAGACCTCGGTGTTTTCGTGACTGTCCAGAGACATTGGTATGGGCGGGAGGCGGCGGTATCTGTCCACAGACCTCGGTGTGTTCGTGACTGTCCGGAGACATTGGTGTCGGCAGGAGGCGGCGTTATCTGTCCAGATTGTGGATTAGCTGGCCGTTATCGATATCACACGGCGTGAGACAATCCGGCATTCCTGATAGCCTTGTGACACGGAGTGAGTGTATTGTAATCGTTCTAATAAGGGGATAAGTTAATCAAAAATAGGATGACATCATTGGAAATCGGTCATCAATATTCGGCCGGATTTCGTTTCCAACATGTTTAACTGCTCAAGTCAAAACTTGATGCACATCCGGTGCCGAAGCTCCAGCCCGGTCGACGCCACCGCGCGACCAGAGAAAGGTTCGGCGGCCGTACCGGGCATTTTCGCCCGACACGATGAAGTTCCGGCCGGGCCGCCGGACGGTGCGAGTTCAGTGGCGCGCGAGCCAACGAACTGGCCACGGCCGAGGTTCTGTCCGGTCGCTGCGTCGGACTCCGACCAAGAAGACCCTTGTCCAACTCTTGGTATGTCGGCGGACGACCAGCGGTCGGGCGACCAATCTGCTCCTGCGTGCACGTGGGCAGATGTACCTCAACGTGCCGCGAGGAGAACCGAACGGTGCTGGGCATTTTCAGATCGTTAGGCGTCAGACGCAATGTTAATGCGGAGATCAGGGGGACACCCAGTAAAGGAAGAAAACAGGTAGGTTCCTGATGCATTCAAGAACTCTGAAGCATGCGCACACGACAAGCGTGAGCTCATGTTCATTAGTGTGTGCGCGAAAAATATAGTTCCAATTTATGAGACTCTGTCTACATAAAATATGATGCGAATTACATGTATGAAAGCTAGTTTGCCTTCAGACGTCGATTCCATTGCCACTCACAGTGATGCATTGCGCATATTATTGGTACTTTGGCTGTCCGAATGCAATGCGCAAAGGTACTTTGCGCATTGCATTCTGGAACTTTCCACCATAGACAGCCGGACGCTGGCGGCGACGCTGGCGGCGATGCTGGCGGCCACCAGCCCGTCCCCGACCGCCCGCCGCCTTCATAGATGGTGGGCCGCAAACCAAATGTTAATGGGCCCCAACGCCAAAGTAACAGGTAGATTGTCAGATTTTAAACACTAGGCGATGTATCTGCCATGAGTTCTGCTACTAGTACAGTAGAGGCCGACAGGTTTTCTCGATATTGTCTAGGAATATTGCGGTTATGGACGTTGAATGGAAAGAATGCATCTACAACCGTGAATTTCTCATATACCATTTTGGCGTGGCAGAGCCGATGCTGCTTAGTATTGTTCAAGGGTGGGACTTTACGTACGTTACTTTTTGTCATGCCACCCCTCGGAGGCCCTCCGGATCCTATGGGCAACAACTGTCGGCGTTTGACGTGCATCGAGCCATGCCAGAACCTCAATAATTCCGGACAGCTTCATGTCAAAAGGTAAAAAATGACAGGGTTATATATCTATAAAAGTAGTCGAGTATGACATCAGAAGGCAGCTTATTCTATGGCGGTTGATTTGAGACCATTGGAAATTAATTCGCTAATGTAGAACATCTGATATACAAATAAAAGTAATGCAATGTGATAATTTGGACAGAAATCGTGGAGTTGAGTGCAAAAATGACAGGGTTAAATATATATAAAAGTAGTGGAGCATGACATCAGAAGATAGCTGATTTTATACCAGTTTACTTGAGACCATTGGAAATTAATTCGCATATGTAGAACATCCGATATTCAATTTGAAGGAGTAGAATGTGATAATTTCAGACACAAATCTTTGAATTGAGTGCAGAAATGACAGGGTTAGCTATCTATAAAAGTAGTTGAACATGGCATCAAAAGGCAGCTGATTGTATGCCGGTTTATTTGAGACAATTGGCTGGTAATTCCGTAATGTAGAACGTCTGATATACAATTTAATGCAGTACGATGTGATTATTTGGTACACGAATTCTGGAATTGAGTGCAAAAGTGACAGGGTTAAACCTTCATGGAAGTTATTCAAGATGATATAAAAATGTAGTACGCTCGATTTTAGTTTCGTTAAGAACATTGGAAATTGTCAGCACATCACACAGAACATGTATGACGCGCTTTTATCACAAGATATTGACTGGCCAATTGCTTTCATTTCAATTTAACGGCAAAGTGACAGGGTGAAATGATTTGGTAATAAAATGAGCTACGTATCATAAGAGAGCTTGTTTCAATGTTGTTCAAATTTGACCATTGGAAATCACCTGCACCTTCTCTAGAAGCTAAAATATAGTATTAATGACACCCAACCCACTCTGGTGGTATTCTTTCACAAACCTACCACCAGAGGCGCCACCGGTATTATGTCCGCTCATGACGCCTAACGTGACGTCACAACTACCTGCGGCCGCCACGATGGGGGGGGGAACAACGCCACAGGAAACGCTGTCGATGTTACGTGTGGTGTTTGAATGCTGGTGGAGGTTGGTTGAGTTGGATCATTTTAGCATCATAATTAGAGGAAGTTAAGACCAGATTCAAGCTGTCGCGGAATTCTCTGATGATTTCAATTGTTCGAATACACCAAAGATGGAGAAGCACGGACGATTCTTCTGTTGTTGCGACCGCAATCACACGACCGGATGCAGTTTGATGACAAAACTAGAGAGCTAAGTACGGGGAAAGTAGCTTATGACTACCAAGCGAAAGAGCCTGACTATAGGGAAAAAAACTCAAAAATGCTAGATAGTGCAGCAACGGATACAGTCAATCTTCGAGGTATTCGTACCACACGATGGGAAGGTGGTGCTACTCTCATCGGAAAAGGCCACTTTCCCGGGACGCTGTAGCGCACCCCCCCCCCCCTCCACTGAAAGCATGTCTCAGCCAAAGGCGCCCCCTCGGTATGCTCGAGTGAACTCACTACCCCGCTCAACCAAAATTTAGTCCAAGCCGCTTTTGCAGACACTTTCGCGGTGGCGCCAGTCCAAGAAAATGGCGCTTCGATCCAGATGAGAGCCCTCCAAGCAGATTACTGCATCCGCCACGGATTGATTTATTTCAGTTACCTGCCTACCTAGCACTAACAGATGCATGACGGGGACCACTCTGGGGGTTTGAATCTCTCCCCTCCCCTGAAAATATGGCGCATCTATTCGACGCTCAAGTGTGTCCCTTCTCTTCAATTCCTTCTTTGCAGGGATGCGGAACCCGGGAAAATTTTGGACGGCTCCGGCCCGGTCTCTGGGGAAGTATCCCGGCTCCGACTCCGACTCCGGCTCTGAGTAAAATGTCCCGGCGGCTCCGGCTTCCGCTCCGGCTCCGGGCAAAATGTACCGGATCCGGCGGCTCCGGCTCCGGCTCGGGCTTCGTTTATCTCAAACGTGATTGATCCATTGAGTAAGAGCTAGGTTTAGTTGCCCGGGCACTATTATAAGACTTCCCATATAAACCCTGTATGTATCTTTATACTGGGTGTAATGTGTTCATTTCGTTTGCTAATTTTGTTTAATTTACACCTTTTTGGAGTCGGAGCATGTTTTGACGGCTCCGGGTAAATGTCCCGGCGGTTCCGGCTCCGGCTCCGGCTCCGGGCAAATGTTCCGGTCGGCGCGGCCCCGGCTCCGGCTCCGGCTCCGCATTCCTGCTTGGTTGCAGTAGATGGCACCGCTCAGATAAGGAAAGACGCCTCTCTGAGCGGAAAGGCGCCCTGAGGAACTAAAGTCCTGCCCTCCAAAAATTTCCCCGTCTCCGATCGAAATTTGTGGAACAGCCCTTGTTTGTCTACCTACCTGGGATTATCCATACGCAATGCAAACATGCAACGGAAAGAGACTGAGGAGCCATGTATTGGATTGCATATCACCACCACCACCACATCTCACCATGCTGAGGGTTCAAGAGTACTAGGGGAGCCTTGAGCAATATGGGATGCCCATCTAAGCATTCCTTGACCATTTCCTTGCTTTATTGATCTAAAGTGTAGAATGCAGACAGAGGTACACGGGAGGGGCAAGCAGGGGCGCGTGTCCCTGTCTTGGTAGGCTAGGAATCAAGAAAAATCGTCAATTTTCATAACACTAAGAAAAACAACCTGTTGGATCCTAGGTGACCAGAACACCAATGGCGATGCAGGTGATGTATGACCGCAAGTCAGATAGCATCACGCAGTTCACAGGCCGGCACTTGATAGGGATCAGTGTCACCTCATGCACATGCTAGCTGCGCCTTATGGCCATGCCAGCCCCCTATGTTTTGTAAAAAGTCGGAATGTTCTTCCAGGGAGGACAACAACCGAACTCCCCTATGAAATCACCCTATGGAGCCTCGCTTCGGATGTCTTCGCAGAACAACTGGGGCCAACGCTTTGGTAACGAGCAGACTGCGCGCGCACCAGCTCGTGACGTCACAGACCGGGCGACCTTGGCCGGCTGTCTGAGGAGAAGCCTGACGAATTACTCCGGCCAGGCCGAGAAGCCTGATGAGCACTGCCCGGTCCAGCGGAAGGAACGGACAATGCGACAATGCAATGCGCCTCTCAATCTGCACAATGCACATCACAAATAAGTGTGTATTCTTGTTGGATATCACCCACCGACAGACTTCCAATACCTTACAATCGCCCAGATTAGACCGCATCGACCCAGGCCTTACGTTTGCACCGCAAACTGTTTGAGCATCGCATTAGAACTTGACCGACCATTCGATCGCATGTTCTAAGTGTTCAAGAATGAACATGAAAGAGAGTTGAGATCTTTATGGCACTTCCGGGCACGACTTGGAGATCAGACATGTATACACTAATGTCAACATGCAGTTGGATCATTGGACATCCAACATGCATACACTAGCGACACTATGTAAATATATAATTCCAGATCAGACATACATACACTAATGTCACTACGCAAATCCATCATTGGTGATCCAACATAAATGTACTAATGCTACTATGGAAGTATATTATTATTGTATAATGTATTATTATGCATAATTATAATGCATTATAATTGTTGCACTTACTTTGCAATGTTTGCATGTCAGTTTGGCATATTTTCTGTTTTCGAATTGGGCACTCCTTAAGAACAGATGCATTTATATGAGCGATGTGTTGTCTGCTGCGCCAAGTTGTGTATCGATTTGTTTTAGAAAGCACGTGATCTTTCCGTCTAGGTAGCTGCCAACTGCCTGTACGTAGAAGGTGTAGTCGGTATAAGATATCGTCGGTGGGTAATTGGGACACAATTTGAGGTGAAGAAGTTGTGGCGATGGTGTGTAAGGGAAAACCTTCAATGACAAAATGTTTGAAAATTCCCTGTGCGGAAGCGATAAAATTGAATGGGCTGTCCCCACGGGGCGTTGCTACGGATTTGGCGTTTGAGGACGGAGGACTTTTAAGCCGGTTTTCCATGTCATGCCACGTGTACAGCTAAACTTCATGAGGTTTGTAAGCACTTCGTTCGTCTTCTCGTCCCCCGCCGTAGCGGCACCCATGGCACCCCCGTCCTGTGGGAAATACCTAGGAGGGGGGGGGGGGGACGCGTGCCGCCAGCAGCTGTGGGTTCGTGCCACCAGTAGCGGTGGGGATGCTGGCACCAGAAGCGGTGGGGATGCTGCCACCAGTAGCGGTGGGGATGCTGCCACCAGTAGCGGTGGGGATGCTGCCACCAGTAGCGGTGGGGATGCTGCCACCAGTAGCGGTGGGGATGCTGCCACCAGTAGCGGTGGGGATGCTGCCACCAGTAGCGGTGGGGATGCTGCCACCAGTAGCGGTGGGGATGCTGCCACCAGTAGCGGTGGGGATGCTGCCACCAGTAGCGGTGGGGATGCTGCCACCAGTAGCGGTGGGGATGCTGCCACCGAGTGCACCAGTAGCGGTGGGGATGCTGCCACCAGTAGGGTGGGGATGCTGCCACCAGTAGCGGTGGGGATGCTGCCACCAGTAGCGGTGGGGATGCTGCCACCAGTAGCGGTGGGGATGCTGCCACCAGTAGCGGTGGGGATGCTGCCACCAGTAGCGGTGGGGATGCTGCCACCAGTAGCGGTGGGGATGCTGCCACCAGTAGCGGTGGGGATGCTGCCACCAGTAGCGGTGGGGATGCTGCCACCAGTAGCGGTGGGGATGCTGCCACCAGTAGCGGTGGGGATGCTGCCACTAGTAGCGGTGGGGCTCGTGCCACCAGCAGCGGTGGGTCTTGTGCCACCCACTCTTAAGCAAAGTTATAAACATGCATGGTGTGTGCGATGTGGTTACAATCTTGGGCGTCGGCACGGCAGAAGACGAATGACGCGTCCTCCAAACTTCGTGGCATTTAATATTGCACGGTTGCATTGCATGGAAATTGCACTACATGGAATTGCACCGTTGTATTGCATGCAATACGTTTCATTGGCGTTGCATGTGGAAAATGGATTAAAATTACTTTTCCCTTTCCACCCGCACCCCTATTCAAAATCTGTAGCGGTGTTCACGGTATCCGGTGGAACTTCGGGGAGGGTGGGACAAAGTAGGCCGGTTGGCCGTCGGCCCACAAATGCTCCGTCGGCTTCGTTGGTGCGCGCCAACCGATCATTCAACCTCACTTGATTCGGATGTCATTGATCTAGAATCGTAAAATTTACACCGCAGCGGGTTCAACACAGGCGTAATACTTCCTCCAAATTTCGCGTTTCTAGCTTCAACGGTTTCTGAGACCAAGACATGAAGTTGCTGACATTTCTAAGGTGGCTCAGTTGGCTGGAGCGCTGCCCTGCACTGGTCTCCCCTGTACTGGCAACACGGGGCTCAAGCCACTACGCGCGCTCGCATTTAACACCCGGCCGGGAGTGTCAGTTGGCAGCTGGCCCGATAAGGCCGGGGATGAGCTACCGGGCGGCCGTGTCGGTGCACTGAAGGCACGTTAATCTTTCGGTCAAAATTCTGCTGTTGAACTGGGATTCATGGACCGTGTGATGGGGGCAGGTTCACGCAACAAGCTCTGCTTAGCGGGCCCTGGTTCATAAAACCACCTCAGCAAGAACTCGGATGAAACTATTTTGTTTTTTCATATTGCCGCTAGGCAAGCTAACATCAATGGCCGTGCATTTTGTCTACAAAATAATTTGCAAGATAATTTGCAATTGCATTTTTCCCTGCAAGATAAATTTATCTCTATGACATCACGTATGCGTTCAGAATTGCAACGAACCTGGCACTCCGCATGTAGTGAGCTGAGCGAGCTTAAGCCAGTACTAGGACTGCGGCGGTCCTCCAACTCGGACCTGCACTCAGCAGAGGAAGCGATGCTTTACCGATTGAGGGTAGGACAGACCTACGCGACACATGGCGACACACTGACTGGTGGTGACCGACCTTTATTTCCGCGCTGTTCTGACACGTTTACCGCATATCATGTGTTGGTAGGCTGCTTACCGTTTGAATTGCTACCGCCAGATTTTAGGACGGCTGAGCGCCGACACTTCTTTGCGTGTCGCTACTAGAGAACGACTCTGAAGTCTGGGAGGATTTTTGCCTTCCTACAACAAGGACGTTTTGTTGTGACGACCCGCCCCTCCTGAGGATCAATAGCTGGCTACTATAGCAGCATTGTAGACTACCTGTAAACACAGTTCTGGGCGCAAAATGGCCCTGGCAGTCAACGTAACTCTAAACTCCATTTCATCAGCACAGTTTCCAAAATCTAAGGAGGGATGAGGGCATAATCCGCCTCCTCGGTGCGCGTTATGTGAGAGGCCCTTCGGTGCGCGCGTCTGGAATATTATCGTGCATTGTTTACGGATGAAAATAAGAACATCGGAAGGGAGGTCGCAAAGTGCTTTCCGATGCGTCAAGTTTAATTCAAGTTAATGAATTTCCAAACACTGCAAACCCATATCAGAAGGCACAAATGTCAAGACACCGATTCTTATGCCGATTAATGCCAAGTATGTTAAGTGGCTTGGGTGGAAATATGAGGAAAGCCGTGCAAACACCAGGTCAGTTGGCCATTTCGGACGAGACTGACCCGTAGTGGGTAATGGGGATGGGCAGTCCGCCGGTATCTCAGTTGGTAATTTGAGTTGAATGGCGCTTCGGCCAATCCGGCGGGGTGACTTCGACATCACGAATGTTCATCCTCCAGAGATCGCTTGGCCGTCGTCGGTTGCGTCGTGCAGGCATTAATGGCACGCTATGAGCACATTCGGACGAAGCCGTCGGCTGAACTAGAATCTCAAACTTCGACGGTGGTCCATGTGATTAGGGTCAGCGCGAGGAACTATTATTGGCATTGTCTCTAGGCTGAAGTCCACCCCTCTCGAGGCGGTTCGCTGGCAGCCGTGCTGGTAACGAGGTGATCGGGAAAATGTTGCCGACCCCGTGGTTTGATCGGGCGACGCTAGCATATCACACGAGTAATGCGAGTTCTATCACCAACAGTAGTAGCGATATTTGACCCGTCTAGAAGAGGCCACACGGAGAACGAGTGGTCTGGCAGTGTCAGTGGAGAGCGAGTGGTCTGGCAGTGTCAGTGGAGAGCGAGTGGTCTGGCAGTGTCAGTGGAGAGCGAGTGGTCTGGCAGTGTCAGTGGAGAGCGAGTGGTCTGGCAGTGTCAGTGGAGAGCGAGTGGTCTGGCAGTGTCGCAGTGGTCTGGCAGTGTCAGTGGAGAGCGAGTGGTCTGGCAGTGTCAGTGGAGAGCGAGTGGTCTGGCAGTGTCAGTGGAGAGCGAGTGGTCTGGCAGTGTCAGTGGAGAGAGTGGTCTGGCAGTGTCAGTGGAGAGCGAGTGGTCTGGCAGTGTCAGTGGAGAGCGAGTGGTCTGGCAGTGTCAGTGGAGGAGTGGTCTGGCAGTGTCAAGCAGTGGTCTGGCAGTGTCAGTGAGGCAGTGGTCTGGCAGTGTCAGCGTGGTCTGGCAGTGTCAGTGGTCTGGCAGTGTCATGCAGTGGTCTGGCAGTGTCATAGCAGTGGTCTGGCAGTGTCATGGAGCGAGTGGTCTGGCAGTGTCACAGTGGTCTGGCAGTGTCAGAGTGGTCTGACAGTGTCACAGTGGTCTGGCAGTGTCACAGTGGTCTGGCAGTGTCATGGCAGTGGTCTGGCAGTGTCAGGCAGTGGTCTGGCAGTGTCACAGTGGTCTGGCAGTGTCACAGTGGTCTGGCAGTGTACAGTGGTCTGGCAGTGTCAAGTGGTCTGGCAGTGTAGCAGTGGTCTGGCAGTGTCAGCGAGTGGTCTGGCAGTGTCAGTGGGAGCGAGTGGTCTGGCAGTGTCAGTGGAAGCGAGTGGTCTGGCAGTGTCAGTGGGAGGAGTGGTCTGCCAGTGTCAGTGGAGAGCGAGTGGTCTGGCAGTGTCAGTGGAGAGCGAGTGGTCTGGCAGTGTCAGTGGAGAGCGAGTGGTCTGGCAGTGTCAGTGGAGAGCGAGTGGTCTGGCAGTGTCAGTGGTGAGTGGTCTGGCAGTGTCAGTGGAGAGCGAGTGGTCTGGCAGTGTCATAGAGCAGTGGTCTGGCAGTGTCATAGCAAGTGGTCTGGCAGTGAGAAGTGGTCTGGCAGTGTCAGTGGAGAGCAGTGGTCTGGCAGTGTCAGGGGCGAGTGGTCTGGCAGTGTCAGTGGGGAGTGGTCTGGCAGTGTCAGTGGAGAGCGAGTGGTCTGGCAGTGTCAGTGGAGAGCGAGTGGTCTGGCAGTGTCAGTGGAGAGCGAGTGGTCTGGCAGTGTAACAGTGGTCTGGCAGTGTCAGTGGAGAGCAAGTGGTCTGGCAGTGTCACAGTGGTCTGGCAGTGTCACAGTGGTCTGGCAGTGTCACAGTGGTCTGGCAGTGTCACAGTGGTCTGGCAGTGTCACAGTGGTCTGCCAGTGTCACAGTGGTCTGCCGGTGTCACAGTGGTCTGGCAGTGTCACAGTGGTCTGCCTGCGTAACAGTGGTCAGCCAGTGTCACAGTGGTCAGCCAGTGTCACATTGATCTGACAGTGTCACAGTGGTCTGGCAGCGTCACAGTGGTCTGGCAGTGTCACAGTGGTCTGGCAGTGTCACAGTGGTCTGGCAGTGTCACAGTGGTCTGGCAGTGTCACAGTGGTCTGGCAGTGTCACAGTGGTCTGGCAGTGTCACAGTGGTCTGGCAGTGTCACAGTGGTCTGGCAGTGTCACAGTGGTCTGGCAGTGTCACAGTGGTCTGGCAGTGTCACAGTGATCTGGCGGTGTCAGTGTCAATGTGGCGATAGTGTCCGCACTTTAGTGGCACCAGAATCTTTCCGAAGAGCATGATTTCCTTGAACTGGAGTGCACAGCCGGGTGGTATGGTCGGGGTTTAGACAGTCGCCTGCACAGAGCGTGGGCTCTTGGTCGACAGGTCGCCGCTGCCGACAGACTCAGCGCCAGGGCCGCCGTGGAAAATCGCTAGTTCGGTGTTGGAGAGTGAGAATCCGCTTGGTTTCCTTCGACATAGCGAAAAATTGTAATCTGGGGATCGGGTCAATAGCCGCCCCTCCATCCTTGTTCTTTTGACCAGGTGAGGCGCGTTTGTAAACAACGACGGATGTTTTATGCTCGAATCTAAAACGAAAATAGTTAAATGGCATTGCTGAAATCTGGGAAATTTTGCATATAGTTGTTTACTTTCTTGGGAAATCGACTAAAAATGGGGATTAACTAAGCAGACAATTAATTACCTTTAATCAAGAGTAGGCGAACCGATGACAGCAAGGAAATTTGTATTCGTCGGATTTCCATTTTTAGTCGAATGATATTACCACCAGGCTTCATGTCAGCGGGCGAAAAACATGGTCTGCCACTTGCCGACTTTAATCAGTTAAAGCCGATTTAAACCAACAGGGAACAATATCCATAGACAAAGATAAGTTAGGATCAAATGCGTTTTTAATCTGTCGGGATAAAATCATGGAGGATCTTTTTGCATAGCAGAGGGTGGGGGACGACTGTGCATTAGCTCGGTGCATTCCGTGTAACGCCGCGTTCATTCAGTCTTTCAGTGACCTGATGTGCTCTTGTCCAATTTGTCGTGGCGGCTATTCCGGCTGGGGACACGGCGCAGCACGAAAAGACGCTTCCATACAGGATGGTGCACGCTGTGGAGGATCCTACTGAGCGTCAAGCCCCGTGGAGCCCCTATTGAGCATGGAGCCCCGAATAATTAGCCTTCCATTACACACCGTCCCAAAGTTCTAGTTGCGCCCACGCTGTGCATGCGAGGCGAATTCGCAGGAAGGGTGTAGGCTGCATGAGAGACCGCGTCTGAGAGGAAGGTGAACACAGCGCCAGGCAGCACCACGTGCATTCAAACTGGTGCCGGCGTCCGAACCAAGGTCCGGACAGGAGAGCAGGACAGGACTCACCGTCAGCCGTGAACAGGAGAATGAGCAGCAAAACATGATATGACGTACCGTCAACAGACAACAGGAGAATGAGTAGCAAAGCATGACATGACTTACCGTCAGCAGACAACAGGATAATGAGCGGCAAAGCATGACATGACGTACGGTCAGCAGACAACAGGAGAATGAGCGGCAAAGCATGACATGACTTACCGTCAGCAGACAACAGGAAAATGACCAGCAAAACATGGCATGACGCACCGTCAGCAGACAACAGGAATATGACCAACAAAACATGGCATGGCGTACAGTTATAGGCACTCGATATCTGCTGCGCTGAGGCTTCAGGTAGGGTAAAGTGTAGTGTGGGAAGTGGGACAGTATTTCAATGTTAAATGCTCATTGCTCCTGCTGTTCCGGTTGCATGTACTTTATGACGGGAGGGTTTCATATCTGCTCGTGCTAAAATTAACGTTGTTAATTATAATGCAAATTATAGTTTGATGTGGAAGGCTATGTCAGGTCCAGATGGCGACTAGAGTTGTGGGCAAAAACAACGCCGACTTAAGGCTCCGGAGAGGCTCCAGGTTGTGTAGCACTTCCAGACGTGAGGACACCACCGCCACGGAGACGGCCACATCCGTCACCTCTGCCCATCATGGGTCTGCAGGGTCTGCAGTTCCGCCGAAGAGAGTCGTCACGTACAATGTCAATACAAATACAACACCAACACGATGCAACACCAACACCAACACAACACCCACATAGTGCAACATCCACATAATGCAACACAAACACGATGCAACACGAACACCAACACACACCCACATAATGTAACACCAACACGATGCAACACCAACACCAACACAACATCCACATAATGCAACACCCACATAATACAACACCAACACGATGCAACACCAACACGATGCAACACCAACACGATGCAACACCAACACGATGCAACACCAACACGATGCAACACCAACACGATGCAACACCAACACGATGCAACACGAACACCAATACCAAAGAATGCAACACCCACATAATGCAACACCAACACGATGCAACACCAACACCAACACAACACCCACATAATGCAACACCCACATAATGCAACACCCACATAATGCAACACCCACATAATGCAACACCCACATAATGCAACACCCACATAATGCAACACCCACATAATGCAACACCCACATGATGCAACACCAACACGATGCAACACCAACACCAACACAATACCCACATATGCACACCACGCACCGTATGCAACCCAGCATGCAACACCAACACCCAAAACCCACATAATGCAACACCCACATAATGCAACACCAACACGATGCAACACCAACACCAACACAACACCCACATAATGCAACACCCACATAATGCAACACCAACACAATGCAACACCAACACCAACACAACACGCACATAGTGCAACACCAACACGATGCAACACCAACACCAACCCCATGTACGCCTCGAAGTGCATCTCCTGCAACAGACAAGACGCACGAGAGAAGCTAACATTATTGAAGCAACGCATGTATGAGCATGCAGGCGATACCGCTCATGCTGGGGAGAAGACAGGGTCCTCTCTCCCGTCGCTAGGCACCTTGCGCTGGTACTAATGGAGGCACTACTAACACAGGTTCGCAGACCCACAAGCCATTCCATCTCAAACACTCCAAAGATCCACTGCTTATGCTTTCTGCCTTCTACTGGTCCGTAGTGCTTCATAAACAAACATCTTCAACTGGA
Organism: Imbricaverruca yamaguchii; assembly: GCA_034440575.1. Classification (NCBI taxonomy): domain Eukaryota; kingdom Metazoa; phylum Arthropoda; class Thecostraca; family Neoverrucidae; genus Imbricaverruca; species Imbricaverruca yamaguchii. The sequence goes on from JAOTOL010001014.1 coordinate 71,686, forward strand.
AACACGTTCTAACGATGGCTTCGGCCGAGGAGTTTAGTCCTCGCAGTGTGAGAGGGAGGGGTGGTGGTAATTTGGCCTCCCTCGCAATTGCGTTCTAACCAAGATGAGATCTGTTGTAAACGGCACGGGACATCTACATTGTTGAATGTTTACACTAATTGAGCACATTTGTTTGCATACATTTTGGCTGGCCGTCCGGATCAGATAAAGCAGGTCAATGTTGGGATTCCGTCAGTCATCCATCTTCACCGCAGTTTCTGGACCATAATCGTGAAGTAAACGTGAATCCGTGCTTCAATGTTGATGGTATGCAAGCTGACGACTTAGCTGAACATGGGTGACACGTGTAAATGTCCAGGCCACCTATCTCATCAAGGTCAATACCTGGAAACTTGTGATGAACTGTTGAAGATTACCATGTACGAAAGCTATGACGCTCAGGAAATGATGGTGGGGTCCCCAAACCAAAGCCATACGTTTTCCAAACTGCTCGAAAATTGCAATTGCTTAACGCAATGTGCGCAAGTAACAGAACGAAAGGTATGCCAAATTTCAAAGCGATGATGTGCGCAAACCATGACTTTCCTCAAAAAAGAATACTAGGAGAGGAAGGCAGTCAATCATTCACCCCCACCCACCCCACCCACACTGCGGTTGTGCATATGTATGCTCAGTACATATGTGTGTGGTTTACTATATATTCGCTGCCAAGTCACGCCGGGCTACTGAAGCTAATTTACGCATGCCTGCTGGGTACATGCAACGGCTGCAAGATCCTTGTATATTGCCTCTTCGTCGTGGTCACATTTTTGTTTATCGAAATTTATGTGACCTAGGTCACTAGTACTGTACATAATACAAAGTCATTGCATCGAACACATCTCGGCACAATTTCTCCAAAATCTGTGATTGCGGAGATAAAGCTTTCATCCGGTTGCCAATTCTATATGCCACTTAATCATGTTGATGCTGAGATGGATTAACGAATATTACCAAGGCAACGAATATTGAAACATGTAAGCCTTCACTCATGTTCAGGGAGACAAAGGAACGAAAAGTTCACGATATTAATATCGTGCGGAGCTCATATAACTCGGTTCGCACCCATAATTCTCATATATTTTCTTTCATGTAATAAAAACATAATGGACAAATGCCGTTCATAATTCATTAAGCAATGCCATCCCCAATATTCATTATCCAATAGCTTTGAATTTTCATAGATTGACCACTTGGTATGACCCAGGCTACCATTCCGATTCATGTAGGTGCATCCTTCCTTTATCCTTTTATCTTCTCCCCTGAATAGCTTGAGATTAGCCGAAGTGCTCTGGAGATAAAGATGTAGGAAGAATAGGCCACCGCAGCAGGACCTGTGATTAGCCAGAATACCTTTTGTTAACTAACGCGTTAATTTAGCAGCCAAGGTCCTAACTAGCCGGAGAGTGTGCAAATTGCATTCTATTCGGGGTTTAAGCCAGAGGTTCGGGGTTCGATTCCCCGCGATGTCCGCCCTTCCCGCCAGGGTAAGAGGCAGGCGACGCCATATGGCCTCAGCTGCTGAGTGCGTCGTAAAGCCACAATCCAAGCACCCACAGAAGGTACATACGCCCAGTGGAAATAGCTATCCTCTCTAGAAAGACAATTCCAGCGATGGCCCAGTCAGGTCAGTCCATGACACTCACGCTGAGTGTCATGGAGTGAGTGTACCCCAGGCTGAGTGAGTGTACTCAAAGCGTCAGAGGTTAAATGGACACAATGCACTGGTCGGCGTAACGGTGACCAGCGTCGGCAGTCATCACTCATCCGGTAAGCCTGGCGCCGCGCGCGAGCGTGATGGTGGGTTTGCCGGGAGCCACTCAATTCCATGGGTACTTAGTGCTGCTTATCAGCGGGAATCGGCTGCGTTAGGGGGCCGCAATAAGATCCGGCCGCCGTTTATTGCTTCGTGCCCCGTGCTTCATGTTAGCTGCAAGGTTGAGAGGCAGCGTTCCGGTTTCAGGTGGGTCTGCGGTGGTAGGTACCCGGTCTGGGGTGGGTCTGCGGTGGTAGGTGCCCGGTCTGGGGTGGGTCTGCGGTGGTAGGTACCCGGTCTGGGGTGGGTCTGCGGTGGTAGATGCCCGGTCTGGGGTGGGTCTGCGGTGGTAGGTACCCGGTCTGGGGTGGGTCTGCGGTGGTAGATGCCCGGTCTGGGGTGGGTCTGCGGTGGTAGGTACCCGGTCTGGGGTGGGTCTGCGGTAGTAGGGGCGTCATTTGTGCTGCGGTGGTAAGTACCTAGTCTGAGATGGGTCTGCGGTGATAGGTACCCACAGGGGCGTCGATTTGTATCCTTTTGTGGGGGTCATGGCCCCACCAATGTTGATCTTGCCCCCCCCCATGTTGATTTGGGCCCTCCAATAACCTATGCTATTCTTATGCTGGTAAGAAAGCTAAAGGTAAAAAATAAAAAACATCATGTGAAATAGAAAACTTAATTCATACACATTTTGCACTGAAAAGAAACAGATATGGATTATATAGTAGGCTGGCTCTTCACCTTTTGCTGTAAACTTGAAAATTGTGCAAACAAATCTGAAATAGCTGGATTTCTATCAACTGTGGAAGGACAACTTACCTACATCATACAATGGTGAGATTAGCTGATGCTGATGGGTGCACTTTAAACCAGGTTGTCTGACAAGCCACTAAACAACAATTGCATTGTCACACTGATGTTTGTACACACCAACAAGGGCAACACCCCATGCCTATGCAGCTTGAACAGGATTCATTCCATTCTCAATTTCCAGTCATCAAACTTCATACAATCCAGTGCAGTGAAAACAATCACACTAAATATTGAAATTGTGGATATGCAAACTATAATAATATCCAGCAGCCTACCCATCACCATATCAGCTTCACATTTACCTAGGTAGGTACCGACATGCCCAATGAGATATTACCTAGGTACCTTAAACTGAATCAACGAGAGCCACAGCTCAGCCAGTCTGCCAGCTTGTGATACCATGAAAGAAAAACTGCGGAAGAAGCTGCATGGACACTGTTACAATTGCCATTCCTCAATAAAACAACAGGTAGGTACTAGTACTGAGTACTAGTGCACAGTCATGGACCAATGTCTGGCAGCGCGCATCAAATGCCACCAAAGATACCATTACATGCATTACAAAGGTGCATCAAAGTTTTCCTGGAAGCCTTGATGACGTCATAGTCTTTTCCTTATCAAGCATTGACCTCTATGGTCTGTTCCTGACCCTGCTCCAAGCTGCTCCGAGCAGCTTGGAGTAGCTGCTCCTTGTTCCCATGCGTTTTCGGAGCAGAACGGAGTAGCTCCAATGTACTCCAACTTACTCCGGCCGAGAGCAGGGGCAGCTTGGAGCAGCTTGGAGTAGCACAAGTGTGGCGCTGACAATACACTTGCGAAGCGCTTTGGGGAATCTGCGTCAAGAAGTTTTGAACATTTGCTCATATATGTAACCATAATACAAGCACAAACAATTTATTTTTACTCCAAGTTACACCAGACGTTCCAGCGCTCGCTTCTACCGAGCCTGCTCCGAACTGCTCCAAGTTGCTCCAAGTTGCTCTACTCTTTTTTTTGGAGCAGTTCAGGAACAGACCCTATGTCAATGGCATCAGGTATTGAACTCTTTTTTTTTCTCTCTCTCTCTCTCTCTCTCTCTCTCTCTCTCTCTCTCTCTCTCTCTCTCTCTCTCTCTTTATATATATATATATATATATATATATATATATATATATATATATAGTCGGCCGTCTAGTTATATATATATATATATATATATATATATATATATATATATATACATATATATATACATATATATAACTAGACGGCCGACTCGCCGCACGGTCCACGTCCTATTCCGGCCGGTCCCGGCTGGAGCAGCGGCATATGGGCAAAAGATTGAGCGCGCCGCCCACTCCCATGCATTTCGGCCCTGGAATGAATTGTTGTAAGAAGAAAAGTTACGGATATATTTGGATAATAAGTAGTGAAAATAATGTTGGGTTCATGATACGCAAATAGAAATGGAGAAAAAAAATGGCAAAATATTGTAATTGTGCCTTTAATATCTATCTTCTATCATCGTTTTTCAAACTTTGTGCTGCATTCGGCATGGAATCATGACCCCATACACGCTTGCGAAGTAACGCTGGTGAATGTTTGTAGTTTGTAGTTTGTAGTTTGTAGTTATTGTAGTTGACGGCATACGTGTACTGCGTGTGTACCCTATATCCTAATCAGGGTGGGTTCCAGGAATTGCCATGATAGAGGGGTATTTGTCTGGGGTCGCCATTTCTTAGGAGGTGCACCCTGAATAATACCTGAAGGGGCTAAACGAAAATCCGTTTAGCAGAGACGGGCGTGCACTTCAGCGCGCTGAAGGGTGCTTCTGGTTGAGAAATATGAAGGGGAACACTCGAGTCTTCCCGGAGGGGCGCAGGTTCAATGAGGACATATCCCTGAATCAGCCGGCCACCCCTGAATCCGCACGACCATCCTGCAGGGCATAGGTTGACGCTCAGGCAGGGGTGTTGCTATATATACTTTCGAGGGGACAAATGCCACATCAATGTTGGCTTTGCCCCCGCCAATGATTTCAAGCCATAGCATGGGAACCCATAGAGTGTGTTCCCCAATCAATCTGGTCCTGCCCATTGCCTTCTTGCATTCTTGCATTTTATTTTTTTGATTCTTTTTCTCAGAAGGTAGGTTTGGCTAGATTTGACACCTTCTTTTTCACATGTTACTTAACTCAAAGCCCTTTTTGACATAATTTTCCTCACAGCATGAAAGGTACGTATTTGCACACAAAATGAGTGGTCCCATCATCTTAGTCACCTTCATAAGCATGGTATTCTGAAGAAAAATTCAACAAAATATAACAACACCATAAATGGCAAATTTACAAAATAAGTTGTATTTTAGGGAAAACATTCTTGAAAATTTGAAAAGCATTCCAACTTAAAAACCTAAACTAACCTAAGTTAACCGAACCAAACCCATTCCTTTGCTGTTTGGAGGCATGTGTGTGTACAAACTTATCTTGTTACCACCTTAAAACACAATAATGCCAGTTTGGTTAGGTTAGACTAGTTTAGGTTTTTTAAAGTTGACATTTTGTTCCTAAAAAGTTACAAAAACGGAAATGTTTGCTTCAAAAGCAGCTGACGTTAGGCTAGTTAGGCTGGGTTCGGTTTTTATATTTGGGGAAATTTTCGGAAAATATACTGCTGTGTGTGTGAGTGAATTTTGCCAGCCTACCACCGTGTGGTAATATAGGCTGGTTCCGGTTGAAGAGAAGATGTGTAAGAGAGTGAGTAGCGTAGGGTAGGAGGATGAATCCGAGGTGGAGGTTTAGTAGAGTCGTCGAGCAGTGGTGAAGTAGCGTTGAGATGGTCTTGAAGAGTAGAGCTAAGGTAGTCCGGATCGATTGAAGATGTAGGGCTGGTGCAGTAGAGTTGTTTGAGAGCCGGAGATGATGAAGTCGAGAGAGGGAGTTAGTCCGTTCGGTGCCATATTGGGGTATGGGGTGTAGTGGGGGGAGGCGGTGTTGGGGTCAGGTCATCGCCAGAAGTGAACATTGCAAGAACATATTTTTTTTTCTTTTCTTTAATATACTGCTTATATACTGTTTAATATACTGTTAATATACTGTCTAATATACTGCTTACAATTTTTAGATTGTATTTTTATTTTTTTCTCCAAAAGGAAGTTGTGATATGCTAGATTACATTATGTTGGTTATGGTTATTAGGTTGTGATATTGGTTCACTTATGAGTGAATCCATGCCATTCCTTCTGGTGCCTAAAAGCTACATCATAACCTCACTTCTATAACGTATATCACAAGAACCCATCTCCATTATATTGTTCACTCGGGACAACATACAAGTCCATTTATGAAAGTGTTACTTTATTACCTGCGTTGTTAATGTAAACAGAAAGAGGTCCTTTAGACCATATGTTATGTCCTTCCCAGTGCTGCTCCATCCATCTACAACTCCAACCCTGACCAAACTTCAGGAGCGCATCCATCTCCAACTCAGCCTGTGGAAGAAGGTATGTATTGCAGCAAAAGTATTATGATCTAAATTCCATTATGTCCCTGTTGCCTAATAGTCCATCCTTGTTTATCCATGTAGCAGATGTTTGTCCTCAAACTGTCTGGAGAACTTGGGAGTTGAAATAACGTGTGAGTGAGGAAAGAGATGAGCTATTCCTGGATGCTTATGTTGCAGAATTACATGGCACAATGGCGTGCCGAATGGGGAAGGGCCATTGTGGGCAGTTGCCTCCTGACAGGTTGTGGGGCCCCCAAGAATCGCGTCGAGCTCCAGAACAAAAATACACTAGTCTCCCTAAAAGTCTCGTTTGGACCCCCAATAATCGCTGGTTGGCTGGTTGAATATTGGTTTTACGACACATCGACCGTTGAGTCATGTAGCGTCGCCAATCTCTCACGTCGATTGGCCGCGGGCGAAGAGTAGCGACAGGTGAGACTCGAACCCAAATAATCGCACCGGGACCCCGAAAAATCACATCGGGTCAAAATAGTCCCGCACGGGCTTCTCAAAAGGACGCTGGGACCTCAAAAGTTCCCACCTAGCCCCCTGAAAACCACGCTCGGGCTAAAAGAGTCGTACTGGTGATAAAGAAAATCACGACGAAGGCCACAAACGGTCGGGCCGGAACCCCTGAAAGTCACGCTGAGCCTGGGCTACCAAGAATTCTCAACATTCCGTCGGTAATCCCAAAAATTAATGTCGATAATCCACGGCGCACCGAGTTTCGCAAAGAGCGACAGGGCCTTAAAATAATGCTCTGCAGCTCGAAATAAACAATCCGGAAGCGCTAAATAACAGCATAACGGAGGCCCTCAAAGCACGTCAGGGTCATTTGACCGCACAGGGCCTCAAAAAGTGAATTGATCGTAAACAAGGAACAAAAATAGCGGGCACTAAATAAAACATCTTCGAAAAACGTCTTCGAAAACGCGCCGACACCTCAAAAATACTATCGGTGTATGAAAGCAACAAAGCTGTAAAAAATATTCGGGTCTCAAACATGTTCCGGGCCCCTAAGAAAAATTGGCTGGAGCCATAAAACACATACATAGAAAAAGAAAAACGCAACGGGTAAAAAATGCGAACACCTAGGTAGGGTCACGGCTCAGTGGCCAATCTGAGAGCTTACTTGACCAAAGAGATGAGGTGCATGAAAGCTCAGTGTGTCTCTGGATTCCTTAATCAGGGGAAAATGTGGGAAGAAGAGAACTAATACATCGAATTGAATTTATCGATTTTTTTTGCAAGCGAGTCGCCATAACAGGCTTTCCACATGTCAAATTTGGCACAAGACTATCATGCGACAGTAATTAGCAAAACGTGGGAGGCCGAACAGAAACCGGAGAAGCACACGTAGAGTGGCGAACGCGCCGACTGCGCAAGGCGGTTGTACCCGTTCACGAACGTTGGCGTTTTGGCGACCGGGCGTTATTAATTGGAATGCCTGATATTGACAAATTTTACATTTTTGAGTGGTTTGTTCAGGTGTAATTTAAGGGAAACCAAAGAAACCTTCAAACAGGATGTGGGGAGTTATGGTTGAAAGCCGGTAATTTTAAATGGTGGTAGATTTGGCCCCCTTTACAGGACAGTGAATTTGACCACTAATTATTATATGAAAAAAATATATAGAACCCCTTTGAAAAAAAAATGTTGGTGGAAATCCGCGGACTTTTTTAATGGGGGCAGGTGGACACCTTCCAAATCAGTCTGCCGTCTCTCGCAAATCCTATGTACGACACTGCCATGGCATGACATAATTTAACCTGTTGATGGCTATGATCCGCCGCAATGGACGATGTGCTCCGCGGCCACGATCCGCCACAGTGGACGGTGTGCTCGGCAGTCCCGGTCCATTGCAATGGACGGTGTATTCCACGGCCCTGATCCGTTACAGTGGACGGTTTGCTTCGCGACCCTGATCCACCACAGTAGATGATGTACTCCGCGACCCTGGTCTGCCACATTTGATGATGTACTCCGCGGCCCTGGTCCACCACGGTGGACGGTGTACTCCGCGGCCCTGGTCCGTTACGGTGGACAATGTGCTCCGCGGCACCGGTCCGCCAGAGTGGATGATGTGCTTCGCGGCCCTGGTCCGCCATAGTAAAATTTGTACTTCACAGCCCCGTTCCGCCACAGTAGACGATGTGCTCTGCGACCTTGGCCGGCTACAGTGGACGTTAGCGTTAAAAAACGGGCTTTTCCTGCATTTTTGCCATCCATAGCATTATCGTTTTCGCAAAATTATCCTGTATGTTGTTTCCTCCATGTGTTTTCAATTTCGGTGTCTGATGGCGTTTTTCGACAACGAATTGCCCAGTGGTAAAGTGCTCGATATTCACCTGAAACTTCAAAGTGAGATTCTGATTGTAAGGTTTGAAGGAAAATATCCTCTCCGTATTCCATAACTCAGAAATTGTCCCCTCCTCATCCCGGATTGCAAAGTATAAATCCAAGCCTGGTAGGCGGGATGTACTCGACGGCCCTGGCCAGTCAAGGTGAATGGTGTGGGATTAGTCGCGGCTTCGCATCAACTTTCCGAACAGTTTTGTGTGCATTAGTTGTCACTTTCTCCGCATTCTACCATTTACCTTCCCATTAATGGATACCAATATCACCCATGCATTCATATTTCCCAATTCGTCACAGCCGTTGAATCTGCTTGAGACACAGCTGCTCTTGCTGTGCATTTCGATCAATGGATATTGATGACATCAGAAAAACAAATTGTCAGCAGCGAGATTGACCTTATTTCCACTAAAGTAATGATTACAGGTACTGCCAGCAGGACGGAAAATATTGTGGGCGAAATCCGATGAGTTTTTTTCGGGGTGGAGGAGGGGGAGGGGGTCTAATATACTTTGCCCCCCCCTCCAAATGTTTTTTTTTCAAAAATCGACACCCCTGGGTACCCAGACTGAGGTGGGTCTGTGGAGATAGGTGCTCGGTGTGAGGTGGGTCTGCGGTGGTAGGTGCCCGATATGAGGTGGGTCTGCGGTGGTAGGTGCTCGGTATGAGGTGGGTCTGTGGTGGTAGGTGCCCGATGAGGTGGGTCTGTGGTGGTAGGTGCTCGGTATGAGGTGGGTCTGTGGTGGTAGGTGCCCGGTTGAGGTGGCCTGCGGTGGTAGGTGCCCGATATGAGGTGGGTCTGTGGTGGTAGGTGCCCGGTATGAGGTGGGTCTGCGGTGGTAGGTGCCCGATATGAGGTGGGTCTGTGGTGGTAGGTGCCCGGTATGAGGTGGGTCTGCGGTGGTAGGTGCCCGATATGAGGTGGGTCTGCGGTGGTAGGTGCCCGATATGAGGTGGGTCTGGAGTGGTAAGTGCCCGATATGAGGTGGGTCTGCGGGGGTAAGTGCCCGATATGAGGTGGGTCTGCGGTGGTAGGTGCCCGGTATGAGGTGGGTCTGGAGTGGTATGTGCCCGGTATGAGGTGGGTCTGCGGTGGTAGGTGCCCGATATGAGGTGGGTCTGCGGTGGTAGGTGCCCGGTATGAGGTGGGTCTGCGGTGGTAGGTGCCCGGTATGAGGTGGGTCTGCGGTGGTAGGTGCCCGGTATGAGGTGGGTCTGCGGTGGTAGGTGCTCGGTATGAGGTGGGTCTGTGGTGGTAGGTGCTCGGTATGAGGTGGGTCTGCGGTGGTAAGTGCCCGGTTGAGGTGGGCTGAGGTGGGTCTGGTGGTATGTGCCCGATATGAGGTGGGTCTGCGGTGGTAGGTGCCCGGTGTGAGGTGGGCTGCGGTGGTAGGTGCCCGGTATGAGGTGGGTCTGTGGTGGTAAGTGCCCGGTATGAGGTGGGTCTGCGGGGGTAAGTGACGGACGGACACTGGTGACCGTCGGTTCATTGGGTCGACTGCATAAATGGAATCTGTATTTATTGCAGATATAAATATATTTACTTTCGAGCATGCCGTAGCCTGTCGGCCATAGATTACTACCGTAGCTTGTGGCCGACGGTCCAGTGGGCCGACACTGCGTCAGTGTGACAAACGTCGCCCGGCGTGCGGCTTCTGTGCTCGCCTACCTGTGCCGCACAGAGGTGGTGAGGACACACTGACACGGTCGCCTGTCGCGATCCACCATCCACCACTCGCACTTCTGCAGCTGCCCTCCACCATCCACCATCCACCACTCGCACTTCTTCGGCCGAGAATCACCATCCACCATTCGCACTTCCTCAGCTGCGAATCACCATCCACCATTCGCACTTCCTCAGTTGCGAATCACCATCCACCATTCGCACTTCCTCGGCTGCGAATCACCATCCACCATTCGCACTTCCTCAGTTGCATCACCATCCACCATTCGCACTTCCTCAGTTGCGAATCACCATCCACCATTCGTACTTCCCCAGCTAAAGCATTGCTCTTACGTCCAGAAACGCAACCACGGGGAGTTGTGAGATCAAAATTCCCCAGGTTTTTACACTGGCTTACATTTATCCTACTCCTGATATCATTTTGCCTGCGTTTCTACTGACGTCCGCAAAGCATTGTCTATGCGCCAGGAATATATGATGATATTCATATGTTCCTGCATTTATGAAGATACAAAATATATTTACTTTCGAGCATGCCCTAGCCTGTCGGCCACAGGTTACTACTGTAGCTTGTGGTCAACGGTACATCCATCACGCCGTAGCGTGTGGCTAACAGTACATCCATCACGCCGTAGCCTGTGGCTAACAGTACATCCATCACGCCGTAGCATGTGGCTAACAGTACATCCATCACGCCGTAGCCTGTGGCTTGTGGCCGACGGTACATCCATCACGCCGTAGCCTGTGGCTTGTGGCCGACGGTACATCCATCACGCCGTAGCCTGTGGCACGGTACATCCATCACGCCGTAGCCTGTGGCTTCATCCATCGCGTGTGGCCGACGGTCATCCATCACGCCGTAGCTTGGCTTTGCGACGGTACATCCATCACGCCGTAGCCTGTGGCTTGTGGCTGACGGTACATCCATCACGCTGTAGCCTGTGGCTTGTGGCCGACGGTACATCCATCACGCCGTAGCCTGTGGCTAGCAGTACATCCATCACGCCGTAGCCTGTGGCTTGTGGCCGACGGTACATCCATCACGCCGTAGCCTGTGGCTTGTGGCTAACAGTACATCAATCACGCCGTAGCCTGTGGCCGACGGTACACGATTTGCCGTCGTTGCCAACAATTCTGCTAATGGGAACGGCACGGCCTGCAAGGCGAGCCGACACACGTTCCAGACATGGGCTATAGCCCACGGACACCTCCTTGTCAACATTCCGCGCCGTTGCACCAATGAGAAGCATCTGCCGCCGGGGGCCCGCCCCCCTGTACTGCCCCCGGCGGACGCATGGCCAAGGTCGGCAGATGCGACTTTCGTTTTTGTCAGCAAGCCTGTGAGACACTGGTGCTCAACGCGGTGCCGCCGGACGACCGTGTGCCGGCCCCGGCTACCTGCTCACCGCCTCCCATCAGCCGGCTCAGTGTGCAGACGTCGGACAACGCCGACCGGTAGGTACACCGGCACACCGTGTCTCATCTCACACTCCCTGACCAGGTACACCGGCACACTGTGTCTCATCTCACACTCCCTGGACAGGTACACCGGCACACTGTGTCTCATCTCACACTCCCTGAGAGGGTACACCGGCACACCGTGTCTCATCTCACACTCCCTGAGAGGGTACACCGGCACACTGTGTCTCATCTCACACTCCCTGAGAGGGTACACCGGCACACCGTGTCTCATCTCACACTCCCTGAGAGGGTACACCGGCACATTTCTGTGTCTCATCTCACACTCCCTGAGAGGGTACACCGGCACACCGTGTCTCATCTCACACTCCCTGAGAGGGTACACCGGCACACCGTGTCTCATCTCACACTCCCTGAGAGGGTACACCGGCACACCGTGTCTCATCTCACACTCCCTGACCAGGTACACCGGCACACTGTGTCTCATCTCACACTCCCTGAGAGGGTACACCGGCACACTGTGTCTCATCTCATACTCCCTGAGAGGTACACCGGCACACCGTGTCTCATCTCACACTCCCTGAGAGGGTACACCCACGTGTCTCATCTCACACTCCCTGACAGGTACACCGGCACACCGTGTCTCTCCACACCCTGACCGGTACACTCCTGAGAGGGTACACCGGCACACTGTGTCTCATCTCACCCTCCCTGAGAGGGTACACCGGCACACCGTGTCTCATCTCACACTCCCTGAGAGGGTACACCGGCACACTGTGTCTCATCTCACACTCCCTGAGAGGGTACACCGGCACACCGTGTCTCATCTCACACTCCCTGAGAGGGTACACCGGCACACCGTGTCTCATCTCACACTCCCTGAGAGGGTACACCGGCACACCGTGTCTCATCTCACACTCCCTGAGAGGGTACACCGGCACACTGTGTCTCATCTCACACTCCCTGAGAGGGTACACCGGCACACTGTGTCTCATCTCACACTCCCTGAGAGGGTACACCGGCACACCGTGTCTCATCTCACACTCCCTGAGAGGGTACACCGGCACACCGTGTCTCATCTCACACTCCCTGACCAGGTACACCGGCACACCGTGTCTCATCTCACACTCCCTGAGAGGGTACACCGGCACACCTGTGTCTCATCTCACACCCCTGGAGGGAACGACACTCCTGAGAGGGTACACCGGCACACCGTGTCTCATCTCACACTCCCTGAAGTGGAGGGTACACCGGCACACCGTGTCTCATCTCACACTCCCTGAGAGGGTACACCGGCACACTGTGTCTCATCTCACACTCCCTGAGAGGGTACACCGGCACACCGTGTCTCATCTCACACTCCCTGACCAGGTACACCGGCACACCGTGTCTCATCTCACACTCCCTGAGAGGGTACACCGGCACACTGTGTCTCATCTCACACTCCCTGACCAGGTACACCGGCACACTGTGTCTCATCTCACACTCCCTGAGAGGGTACACCGGCACACCGTGTCTCATCTCACACTCCCTGAGAGGGTACACCGGCACACTGTGTCTCATCTCACACTCCCTGAGAGGGTACACCGGCACACTGTGTCTCATCTCACACTCCCTGAGAGGGTACACCGGCACACTGTGTCTCATCTCACACTCCCTGAGAGGGTACACCGGCACACTGTGTCTCATCTCACACTCCCTGAGAGGGTACACCGGCACACCGTGTCTCATCTCACACTCCCTGAGAGGGTACACCGGCACACCGTGTCTCATCTCACACTCCCTGAGAGGGTACACCGGCACACCGTGTCTCATCTCACACTCCCTGAGAGGGTACACCGGCACACCGTGTCTCATCTCACACTCCCTGAGAGGGTACACCGGCACACTGTGTCTCATCTCACACTCCCTGACCGGTAGGTACACCGGCACACCGTGTCTCATCTCACACTCCCTGAGAGGGTACACCGGCACACCGTGTCTCATCTCACACTCCCTGAGAGGGTACACCGGCACACCGTGTCTCATCTCACACTCCCTGAGAGGGTACACCGGCACACCGTGTCTCATCTCACACTCCCTGAGAGGGTACACCGGCACACCGTGTCTCATCTCACACTCCCTGAGAGGGTACACCGGCACACCGTGTCTCATCTCACACTCCCTGAGAGGGTACACCGGCACACCGTGTCTCATCTCACACTCCCTGAGAGGGTACACCGGCACACCGTGTCTCATCTCACACTCCCTGAGAGGGTACACCGGCACACCGTGTCTCATCTCACACTCCCTGAGAGGGTACACCGGCACACCGTGTCTCATCTCACACTCCCTGAGAGGGTACACCGGCACACCGTGTCTCATCTCACACTCCCTGAGAGGGTACACCGGCACACCGTGTCTCATCTCACACTCCCTGAGAGGGTACACCGGCACACCGTGTCTCATCTCACACTCCCTGAGAGGGTACACCGGCACACCGTGTCTCATCTCACACTCCCTGAGAGGGTACACCGGCACACTGTGTCTCATCTCACACTCCCTGAGAGGGTACACCGGCACACTGTGTCTCATCTCACACTCCCTGAGAGGGTACACCGGCACACTGTGTCTCATCTCACACTCCCTGAGAGGGTACACCGGCACACTGTGTCTCATCTCACACTCCCTGAGAGGGTACACCGGCACACTGTGTCTCATCTCACACTCCCTGAGAGGGTACACCGGCACACTGTGTCTCATCTCACACTCCCTGAGAGGGTACACCGGCACACTGTGTCTCATCTCACACTCCCTGAGAGGGTACACCGGCACACTGTGTCTCATCTCACACTCCCTGAGAGGGTACACCGGCACACTGTGTCTCATCTCACACTCCCTGAGAGGGTACACCGGCACACTGTTTGTATGTCTCATCTCACACTCCCTGACACTGTGTCTCATTCCTCAGGTACACCGGCACACCGTGCTCTCACACTCCCTGAGAGGGTACACCGGCACACTGTGTCTCATCTCACACTCCCTGACCAGGGTACACCGGCACACCGTGTCTCATCTCACACTCCCTGACCGGTAGGTACACCGGCACACTGTGTCTCATCTCACACTCCCTGAGAGGGTACACCGGCACACTGTGTCTCATCTCACACTCCCTGAGAGGGTACACCGGCACACTGTGTCTCATCTTCACTCCCTGAGAGGGTACACCGGCAGCACACTGTGTCTCATCTCATACTCCCTGAGAGGGTACACCGGCACATTGTGCCTCATCTCACACTCCCTGAGAGGGTACACCGGCACACCGTGTCTCATCTCCCACTCCCTGAGAGGGTACACCGGCACACCGTGTCTCATTCACCTCCACGGCACACTGTGTCCATCTCACACTCCCTGACCAGGTACACCGGCATACTGTGTCTCATCCCTGAAGCCACTGGTCAGCCTGACAGGTACACCGGACACATGTGCCTCATCTCACACTCCCTGAGAGGGTACACCGGCACACCGTGTCTCATCTCACACTCCCTGAGAGGGTACCGGCACACCGTGTCTCACCTCACACTCCCTGACCGGTAGGTACACCGGCACATTGTGCCTCACCTCACACTCCCTGAAAGGGTACACCGGCACACAGTGTCTCATCTCACACTCCCTGAGAGGGTACACCGGCACACTATGTCTCATCTCACACTCATTGACCGGTAGGTACACCGGCACACCGTGTCTCACCTCACACTCCCTGAACGGTATAGAGACACATGGGCACCTCACAGTCTCTGGACTGTACACGGACAGGACTAGACAGGCGCCTCACAGTCCCTGAACAGAACACAGGTAGTTCAGGGACTGCGAGACGCCTGTCTGATCATGTCCGTGTCATATCCAAGGATTGTGAAGTACCTGTCTGGTCATATGTGTGTCCTGTTCAGGGACAGGACCAGACAGGTGCCTCACAGTCCCTCGACAGGACACGGACAAAGACAGACTTCACGGTATGTCTGACTGGAGGCACTACTTTGGCGGACATCGGGGTACTTTCTGCTCACATAGCGCTCGGTCGCTGGTGGCAAACCTCACCCTCATCACGGTACGTCCACCAGAGGCAAAACTCCGGCGGCTATGTGGGATGGCTCTTGCAAATAGGGTGTGACCTTGCAAGCGGCTTGCCTCTTGCTTTCTATCCATTCATCTGTCCTTGTGATCGCAAACCTTGAATTCGCTGCGATATGTCACTGTCTAACATGAGGATGTACCATGTCCGCACCAAGATTTCGGCACGTGAGGAGAATAAGGCGAGTTGGTGGGTGTGTGTAAGAAAACAAACACCTGGATTTGTTTAATTTGTTTAAAAGATGTTCTCTGTGAACAGGTTCTAGACTCTTTCCCGATTGTTCTTCTGAAGTTTGGAATGTCTACTCTTCCCATTGCCATTCACCTACTGAGCGTAGGTCGTCCATTGCAGGATTGCACCAGAATTTGGCGGAGCCGGGGTCTTTTGTGCACAATTCACCAATGTTGACGCACATAATTATTTGCAAATAAGTTGGTGATGAAAGAAGCTCTGCATGGGAGCACATTGTGTACACTGGTACACTGTTGTACAGCGTGGTACAGCGTGGTACAGTGTGGCACAGTGTGGTACAGTGTGATGCAGTGTGGTACAGTTTTGCATAGTGTGGTACAGTGTGGCGCAATTGAGTCAATGTTGTACAGTGTAGTACAGTGTGGTGCAGTATGGTACAGTGTGGTACGGTGTGTTGCAGCGTGATGCAGAGTGGTACAGTGCGATACAGTGTGATACAGAATTGTGTGATGCAGTGTTGTACTGCATAGTGCAGTGCGGTACAGCGTGGTAAAGTGTGGTGTAGTGTGGTACGGTATGGTACGCTGTGTTGCCGTGTGATGCAGAGTGGTACAGTGCGATACAGTGTGATGAAGAGTGGTGTGATGCAGTGCTGTACTGCATAGTACAGTGCGGTACAGCGTGGTACAGTATTGTACAGTGTGGTACGGTGCAGACAGTACAACTTGCTGATTCAATTTAACTGGCGAAAGCCAGTTAAATTGAAGGAATTGTTAAGGAATTGGGAGGGAGGCACTGAGGAATATGTCTCTCTCGCAGTGGCAGCGCTCGAGAAGTTCATAAATCATGCATAATCTTTGACAACAATCTCAGAATTTGGAGGTCCGGCAGCCAGAATATGCAGGGGAAGAGGTCACTCCCATTCATCGGATCCGTTGTACATTCAAGAGTCCTTCCGGCGAAAATCGGTGCAGTTACGTGCACAATCAACATTGGACTGTCATGTACGTCGCGTGTTGTGGTCCTATCAAATTACCGATGACTGCACGACTTCGGGCTCGAGCTTGTGGTGTCTACAAATGTCATGGAGAACACACTGCTCCTTTAGCTTCAGCTTTAGCTTACGTTTGCTAACATGTCATGAACGGGTGTGAAAGCCTCGTGGTCGATGAAGTGATCGAGGTAATATCATCAAAATGCACACCATGTCTACATGACAGGTCGACACCATGCGAACACGTTCCTTGAGGGCACAGCTTCTAGCCAAAGCCTCAACACTGTAATTGATATTGGCATATAATACACAGCATACGTGGTGGCAAGGTATGAATACCCAGCAGCCCTTCTTGTGCGCATGTACACGACTACACTGGTGATGTGATTTGCTTGGCGTAAGCGAATATTGTCGATGTTTCACCCGTTGACAGTCCGGGCCGTGGTCAGTGTAAATCACATCCGTCAACAGACACCGGATATGTCGGTCCGGGCTATGGTCGGTGTAACTCACATCCGTCCAGATCCACCGGATATGTCATTGCGGGCTGTGGTCAGTGTAAATCACATCCGTCCAGAGACACCGGATATGTCATTGCGGGCTGTGGTCAGTGTAAATCACATCCGGCCAGAGGCGCCGGATATGCCAGTGCGGGCTGTGCGCGTTCTGGCGCCAGATTAGTCGCGCGCGATCGGCCGGACCTAAGCCGGCGTCGATGGTCCGATTGTCCTGGCTTAGCATGACGATTCAGCGAGGAGTACACGTACATCACGCGCTTCAATACCTTGCTAATAGGGCAATGCTGATACAGTTAGTATAGTCACGACATGGTTAAAGCGGAATAGTCACACTAGTTAGATGGCAAGCTTTTAGATCCTTTTAAACACTGGCATGTTTCTACATTTTTTTTAATGCACTGTTTCGGAGAGAGTATTCATAGTAGTATGCATAATAAAAGACATTAGATAGCCGATATTTTATTAACTATTAATTTTTCGACAATGTTGCGTTGTTTCAATCGACTCAGGTGGTCGAGACGATAAAAAAGAAGTACTATTTGACCCACTTATCCGGATTGGTTCTCACAGTCAATATGGCGCCGAATGTAGAAAAGTTTTTTCAAACGCATTTTTAGAAAAAATGCCGACTGCCCAGCGATCTAATTTTTATGCCAAATTTTTAGGCACAAATCAAGGCAAAATAAAAACAGTAGCCGTCTTTGATAACACCACTTTGAAAATTCTCGACACCGGCTAATGAACACCCTTGTTCATTATTTGTTCTAGCATATCAGACTTGCAGTTCAACACACTGCAAACTGACGGACAATACAGGGTCATGACTCCAATGTTCACCCACTCATGGCATGAATCGCACAATGTGCGTTGTTTGTGCATTGAGCTAAGTCTGGAGTAAATATAATTGGTCTCCCGTCGCATGACGTCATTTGACGCATGATTTACGACGAAAAGTTGCTGCAGTTTCAGCCCACAAACAGGAGCTAGAAGCCCAAACTCAGAGTGGAATCGGAGATGGATAGGAGCGTGTTTCTGAAACGGCAACGTGTTCGTCTTAAGCTCAGTTCACACGCGACAGACCGAAACGGATAAGAAACTCTTGTTTACAGAACAAGAACAGCAAAAGTTGGGAATATGGTAACATCTGAAATATTCAAGACGCGAATTGGTAATAACGGATGAATCCCTCACTGACGCTTTGTTTACGAAAGTGGCGCACCTCACTCATTGCTTGTGCGGTACGTGAGGTGTGTTGGACTTAGCGAATTTAATTGTGGGCTGGCTTGTATTAATTACGCGTCGAGGGCTACGTGCTGAAGATGGAAGAAGACGGTTTGCTTTTGCTCGTGCTTCTGGATGATGCCCGACCTAGAAGGAGCTGGGTACGCCAGTCATTATTGCGTCGTGAAGAGCACGGCGAGTTTGCGAGCTTGATGAGGGAGGAGCGTCTGGACCCAGTTGCCTTTCATGGGGCTTACCGAATGAGCCCAGGAAGATTTGATGAATTGAGATGCGCCCCACTCAACATATTTCCAATTAAAGTTATAGTAATGAAGCTCATATTTGTGAGATTAGATCGTTAGATGCAATGTCGAAAGGTCTAATGATTGTCTACAACAGTCTTACCCAATAACAGCTAGATTTGGTTGTTTATTTTATGTTATATTAATACAACATCCATCCCACACATAAGCAAATACAACAACCGAAACGATTCATATACTTAGCGAGTGCTGGCGTTATAGTGTGATAGTTAGTAGGCAGGTAGCTACCTACTTGTAATGCTAAATCATATTGAGCATCCAGAACACATGCAACCAATGCCGTGCTTCAGTGTAGACTATCTTTGACTGTAATATTGAGCAAATACTTCACCTCCATCCCCAAAGCTCACCTATTTCTCAACGGCATCCTTTGCTCCGTGTTCGCCGACAACAGAACGTCACGAGGCCGACACAAAAGTTGACTTCAATCCAACTTTTCTTGTTCGTGCCAAACGGCGCCGTTTCTCGTCTGACCCATCTCCGATTCACGCCGGCAAAGGCCAGAGCCAAAACGGCCGGGGCGGTCGCTTACCGTATTTGGTCATGTGACGTCACAAAATCGCAGGCGAGCGGCCGGCAGCGCCGTTTCTCATCCCATCCTGTCGCGGTGCGAACCGAGCTTTAGAGTGCTCTCTAGGAGGTGACTGAGTATGACTTCAGATGTGCGTTCATACCAGGCGCACAATCGACGTCAATTGTGTACGAGAAGCTTAAGAATGCGCAGACGCAGGCTCTGTCCTGTTCCCGATGTATCTAGGAAGTGTTTGAAGACAGCGAGGAGTATCACGGTTCATTTTTATATATCATTACGTCCATGTTTCTTTACGGACAATTTAATCCCCAAAACTTGACTGCGTGGATATGCTGCCACTTTGGTGAATCATCTATGAAACGGCACCCAAGAACGAAGTGTATCGTCAATTGTGATACATCACCATTGCAATCCCGGGATACTACTGAATAAATTAACTCGAACAGAAACGATAAGACTGATAAGTCACGCATCCCGAATCTTGTCCTTGACCCACTCCTATTACTTAATGCCATTTTCGTTTGGTTGGTTGGTTATTGGAGTTTAGAAGCGCATCGGCTACACCGGTCATGCAGCGCCCAGCCATTTTAATTTGACGAGATGAACAAAAAGCTAGATGGAGAAGAGTCGCCAGGTTGGAAAGCTCCACAGGGTGTGCAGAGACGGCACGCAAAGCAAAACCCCGGTGGTGTGAGGCCGACCTGCCTCCCACCCCGAAGAAATATCTCGCACCTGTGTGAGATTTTCCCACGCACTGTAGTGGATTAAATCTGCCGGTCAATAGCAGGGACACCACTGGCCGACACACCAACGTTTGGGCTGACCACTGGCAGACCTATCGACGTCTGGGCTGACCGCTGACAGTCCCAGCCAAAAAGTGCGACAAATGTGAAGGTGAATGCAATACTGCGAACACTCAGTGCAATCGGCACGGAGTGAGATGCTGTTGTTGTTTATTGGGTGGTTCACGACGCACGTTATGCACGATCACGGCTAATGGCGCCGCCCACACTGCTTCGCCGGTGGGCCGCGGGATTGGGAAAAGTCCCGAGTGGGACGAGTGTCGAACCCGGGACCTTTGGTACCCAGAGCCCAACACCTTAACCACTCGGCCATCCCCGCCCCGGAGTGGGATGCACCAAACGTTCTTACACGACCGCAAGAAGAGGCGTTCATCTTGGAGACGCACCTCGATAAATGAAAAAGGCGCCACATACTGCCGGCTTGCACCACGACCTCATGCCATCGCCGCACACTGCGGGTTTGCACCACGAGTTCTTGCTTCAGCTGCACACTGCGGGCTTGCACCATGTGCACCGGTTCTGCGCGGGTGGAGGGCGGCACCTCGGCACCGGGCAGAGACCTCGTGCCACCACAGATTAGCCGAGCGTGCCGGCGTATTCAGTAGCACGTATTGTCGGCCACCGGCACACTACATCACCGCAGTCACGTGGTGTAGTGTGCCGGTGGCCACGCCAGTCACGTGGTGTAGTGTGCCGGTGGCCACGCCAGTCACGTGGTGTAGTGTGCCGGTGGCCACGCCAGTCACGTGGTGTAGTGTGCCGGTGGCCACGCCAGTAGTGCCGGTGGCCACGCCAGTCACGTGGTGTAGTGTGCCGGTGGCCACGCCAGTCACGTGGTGTAGTGTGCCGGTGGCCACGCCAGTCACGTGGTGTAGTGTGCCGGTGGCCACGCCAGTCACGTGGTGTAGTGTGCCGGTGGCCACGCCAGTCACGTGGTGTAGTGTGCCGGTGGCCACGCCAGTCACGTGGTGTAGTGTGCCGGTGGCCACGCCAGTCACGTGGTGTAGTGTGCCGGTGGCCACGCCAGTCACGTGGTGTAGTGTGCCGGTGGCCACGCCAGTCACGTGGTGTAGTGTGCCGGTGGCCACGCCAGTCACGTGGTGTAGTGTGCCGGTGGCCACGCCAGTCACGTGGTGTAGTGTGCCGGTGGCCACGCCAGTCACGTGGTGTAGTGTGCCGGTGGCCACGCCAGTCACGTGGTGTAGTGTGCCGGTGGCCACGCCAGTCACGTGGTGTAGTGTGCCGGTGGCCACGCCAGTCACGTGGGTGTGTCCAGTGTTATGGAGGGGGGGGGGGCGCCATGTCCAGTGTTAAGGAGGGGAGGCCGCCATGCCCAGTGTCATGAAAGGGAGGCCGCCATGTCCAGTGCTATGGGGAGGCCATGTCCAGTGTTATGGAGGGGAGGCCGCCATGTCCAGTGTTATGAAGGGGAGGCCGCCATGTCCAGTGTTATGAAAGGGAGGCCGCCATGTCCAGTGTTATGAAAGAGAGGCCGCCATGTCCAGTGTTATGGGGGAGGCCATGTCCAGTGCTATGGGGGGAGGCCATGTCCAGTGTTATGAAGGGGAGGCCATGTCAAGTGTTATTAAGGGGAGGCCGCCATGCCCAGTGTTATGAAAGGGAGGCCGCCATGTCCAGTGTTATGGGGGGAGGCCATGTCCAGTGTTGTGGAGGGGAGTCCGCCATGTCAAGTGTTATGAAAGGGAGGCCACCATGTCAAGTGTTATGGGGGGAGGCCATGTCCAGTGTTATGAAGGGGAGGCCATGTCCAGTGTTATGGAGGGGAGGCCATGCCCAGTGTTGTGAAGGGGAGTGTTATGAAATGGAGGCCGTCATGTCCAGTGTTATGGAGGAGAGACCATGTCCAGTGTTATGGAGGTGAGGCCATGTCTAGTGCTATGGGGGAGGTCAAGTCCAGTGTTGTGGAGGGGAGGCCATGTGCAGTGTTATGGAGGGGAGGCCATGTCCAGTGTTGTGGAGGGGAGGCTATGTCCATTGCGATGGTGGAGAAGCCATCATGAGATCTGATCAGTGTTATTGGGAAGAGAACACCATATGTACGGTAATGAACAGGAGACCAGCATGCTAATTGCCGCGGAAAGCTATTAAAAAAATATCAAGCAAGATTTAGAGACATCGGACACACTTTAAGTCACATACCATGCTATCTCGGAGCATGCAGGCACATCAGTGATCCTGCCACAGCATGTGTAGGAATGTATTTTAAGTTGACTACACCATAGAATATCTTGCTGGGAAGGGCTTAGTGGTGGTTGCTGTGTGCGAACCACAAAAATGCTCCAAGCTACACGTATTAAGACAAATGTCGGTTTCCGTGGTGGCTAGAATTCGTGGTGTTGAGACCATGTTGGCAGCGCACAAGATGGGATGAATCCAAACCACTAGAAAGTTATTAACACTGAACATACGTATACGGGCTTTATAACATAATGAGATAATTGGATCTGATTCTTCACCTGCCCACATATCTTTGCGACCAATAAATGGACGTAGTTGATCCCAACGACAGTCTATATTTCAGTAAGTTGTTTAAAGGTAAAATTATTTTGCGGACCCATATGTCCTGGATAACATTATAGATTTAACCAAATGCAAGCATTTCCCCTTTGGAAACTCCAACCTTAATTGTGAATTGAAGCATCGTGGTCACTGACAATGCCCGGTATATATTAATATTAACATTTGATCCTTTGAACGGTCCTTTCTAGGTGTTGTCGAGGCGTCGATTCCTGGCAAGAAAGGTCGAGTTCAATTAAAAAGTGCAAGCTGTGGTTTTTGTTCCGTGTGAAATGTGGCACAAGCCCGCTATCTAAATCATTTCGTTTGGGGCTAAAATAGATAAATGCCATGTGACAGAGTATTTCATATCGATACATTTTAACATGAAACTGCCTTTATGAAATCCCCACAGTATGAACTTAATACGGTAGATTGCGTGACCTGGTTTGGTTCTAAGGATAAAAATGCACACGGAATTAACTTTTAGCGGCGCTGCCATAGGGAGTGTCGAAAGCAAGAGAACATTATGTTCGCTCCAAAGACACGCTTCAGTCCGGACCGTGACGCCGGGTGACGCACTGTGGAAGACGCAGCCACCCAGCTCGCCTGGACCCTGCGGGCACGATGGATGATAGAGTCTGCCGAAGAGTCAAAGTCAAGGCTATTGGAGGGAGCCTAGCACACGAGTTCATTACGCAGCTCGCATGCACGCGATAATTATGTGGGTCTTCGTATTCTATCTGGAAGCTATTCGGGGGACGAAGCAAGGCAAGTGGAAGAACACAAAATGAAGCCCGTAATGCCGTTGCGGAATTTGGCACGGTCGCATTCATGAGTGGAGCTCTCTACAAAGCCAGAGTTTTGAGGAAGATGTGTCTTGGTAGAGGCAAAGGCAAAGGCAATGTTACGGGAAATTACTGGTAGAAGCAAAATTAGATCCTAAGAAAAAAACAATGCAGCGGAAGCAACCCATGTCAAATTACAATGTATTGCGAGATCAGGCGAAAATTTGAGAGGTCCGAATCCCAAACGAAATAGAGAACTTAACCTTTGGTCTCCAATCTCTTGTGCGGAGCGTCAAATCTTGTAATCTCCCAGGTCTCCCAAATCACTCACGGGTCTTCCATATTAGCCATCGCATGTGCACATGAGTTGTAATCCTCCTAAGATTCATCTGCAACCACGAACAAGCGATGCGTGTCAGTACAGAGCTGCTTGGTGCAGCTGGTGGGGCGTCATTTGCCAGCCTTGAGGTGCAAACAATTTGAAAATGTCCTGTCAGCTGGCTGAACTCTGACGTCATAAGTGTGTGAACAGTCAAATCGCTTTTCGCAAAAATCACGAATGATTGACAATTAAGTTCACCTTTTGCCACCAAATGGTTAATGTGATTAACCATTTGGTGATATGGTATTATGGGGTAATATCCCACAGTGGCAACTTACCTAGCCTACTTTCATAAGCTATTGTGCTGATGTTTTTGAAGATCATTGGCCAAACTTTCCCCAAGGAGGTCTTTTCGGCCTATGAGTGACTCTGCGATTTATCTAGACGCTAATAAAGCTAAATTGGGCGTTTTTTTCTTTCACCTGAGTACAACAAACAGTGCTTTCTGGCACTGTTTTGTTGATGCCTTTTGGCACTAACCTAACCTAACCGAACCTGTGAAACCTGGGAGGCCATCCAGTCACCCCTCTCATGAACATCGTGTGTCAAACGTGACAGTTCATCACCTGCAGCCCGCTGCCCTCTGTGTCATGTATCCAGCCCTCTGCGTTTGGAGATGGTGGCAGAGCTCTGTCGCCTGCCGCGCACTGACCAGGGGCTGCTTCCATGTAATATGCAAAGCATGACTATCATCAGTTGGACGGTCAGAGTACGACCATGCAGACTGTTGGGCGGACGGTCAGAGTACGACCATGCAGACTGTTGGGCGGACGGTCAGAGTACGACCATGCAGACTGTGGGGGTACAAGACGCAGTACACCATGCAGACGTGGGCGGAGGTACGACCATGCAGACTGTTGGGCGGACGGTCAGAGTACGACAGACCATGCAGACTGTTGGGCGGACGGTCAGAGTACGACCATGCAGACTGTTGGGCGGACGGTCAGAGTACGACCATGCAGACTGTCGGGCGGACGGTCAGAGTACGACCATGCAGACTGTTGGGCGGACGGTCAGAGTACGACCATGCAGACTGTTGGGCGGACGGTCAGAGTACGACCATGCAGACTGTTGGGCGGACGGTCAGAGTACGACCATGCAGACTGTTGGGCGGACGGTCAGAGTACGACCATGCAGACTGTTGGGCGGACGGTCAGAGTACGACCATGCAGACTGTCAGGCGGACGGTCAGAGTACGACCATGCAGACTGTTGGGCGGACGGTCAGAGTACGACCATGCAGACTGTTGGGCGGACGGTCAGAGTACGACCATGCAGACTGTTGGGCGGACGGTCAGAGTACGACCATGCAGACTGTTGGGCGGACGGTCAGAGTACGACCATGCAGACTGTTGGGCGGACGGTCAGAGTACGACCATGCAGACTGTTGGGCGGACGGTCAGAGTACGACCATGCAGACTGTTGGGCGGACGGTCAGAGTACGACCATGCAGACTGTTGGGCGGACGGTCAGAGTACGACCATGCAGACTGTTGGGCGGACGGTCAGAGTACGACCATGCGGGTCAGAGTACGACCATGCAGACTGTTGGGCGGACGGTCGGAGTACGACCATGAGACGGTCAGAGTACGACCATGCAGACTGTTGGGCGGAGGTGGTACGACTGTTGGGCGGACGGTCAGAGTACGACCATGCAGACTGTTGGGCGGAGGTCAGAGTACGACCATGCAGACTGTTGGTCGGACGGTCAGAGTACGACCATGCAGACTGTCAGGCGGAGGTCAGAGTACGACCATGCAGCTGTGCGGACGGTCAGAGTACGACCATGCAGACTGTTGGGCGGACGGTCAGAGTACGACCATGCAGACTGTTAGGCGGACGGTCAGAGTACGACCATGCAGACTGTTGGGCGGACGGTCAGAGTACGACCATGCAGACTGTTGGGCGGACGGTCAGAGTACGCCCATGCAGACTGTTGGGCGGACGGTCAGACGACATAACGACCATGCAGACTGTTGGGCGGACGGATGGTCAGAGTACGACCATGCAGACTGTTGGGCGGGAGTACGACCATGCAGACTGTTGGGCGGACGGTGTGAGCGTTGGGCGGACGGTCAGAGTACGACCATGCAGACTGTTGGGCGGACGGTCAGAGTACGACATCGACCATGCAGACTGTTGGGCGGACGGTCAGAGTACGACCATGCAGACTGTCAGGCGGACGGTAGAGTACGACCATGCAGACTGTTGGGCGGACGGTCAGAGTACGACCATGCAGACTGTCAGGGGGGCAGAGTACGACCATGCAGACTGTTGGGCGGACGGTCAGAGTACGACCATGCAGACTGTTGGGCGGATGGTCAGAGTACGACCATGCAGACTGTTGGGCGGACGGTCAGAGTACGACCATGCAGACTGTTGGGCGGACGGTCAGAGTACGACCATGCAGACTGTTGGGCGGACGGTCAGAGTACGACCATGCAGACTGTTGGGCGGACGGTCAGAGTACGACTATGCAGTCCGTCGGCAGATGGCGGTCGGCTGTGTTGTTGCAGACCTGCAACACCACCAGTCGGAGGGCGGTAGACTGTATTGCAGACCATGCTAGACCACCAGTCGGACGGCGGTAGACTGTATTGCGGACCATGCAAACACTCAGTGGGACGACGGCAACCTGTAGGGCGTTTTACAACGACTATCTGCTGATTGTCAGCTTCCTGAAGATCCTTCCAAGTGTAAATGACGCAATTTTTGTCTGAACTGAAATATTCCAAATATGAACGAAAATCGTTTCTCATGGAGCATTTAATGTTAATAAGTGATTATGTTCTCTGCATCAACAACAAGAACCAATTGTTTTGTAATGGGCAGGAAACGATGTTAGACGGAGGATTTCTGGTATAATTTCAATTGCGCCATTTTATGTTTCGGAGCCTCGTTTGCGGAAATCGAACAAATCAGTCGGCGTACGAACGTTCTACTTGCGAGTTTTGGTGCGAATCTTTCCTATATGGGCGGCGTGAGTATCTCAGGAGTGTCTGATATGGACGTATACCTTAGTTGAAATATATAAAGTATGCTTTTGTCGTCATTTCATGTTCTGTTGCCCCTGGAAAACCTTAAATCACACACCTCGCTCATTTTACCGCAGCTCTAATATTGTCATCTGGCAGCCGTGCGTTGAGCTCGTAGAGCTGAATGCAGTCTCCATGTGAACCAGAAAACGTATCGATCTTTGCTGGCATTCGCATGTCTTGTGTATTCTTGTCAGGAACATCGCTGGTAGAAGTTCTTTTGTTGTTGGAAGTATTGTGAGAATTGCATTTAATGATAACTTCTAATTTCTACTGTTCATTTTACGAAATCTGTTCGCCATATCTTGCTCCTGAGCCTACGTGACCTGAGAGCAATAGGTCGCTATGACGCCGCCCTGCATTTGGTCGTTTTCCGCCGATTGCGAGATGCCAGCTAGCAGTTGACATCCACCCACCGCTAGGTGGCGGTAGTTCATGGACCTCGCTCCGCCAGCTTCTCTTGTCCAGTTGGCAGTTCATGGACCTCGCTCCGCCAGCTTCTCTTGTCCAGTTGGATTGCTAATCCTTTGCATACTCCAGCACGGCTGGGTAGCTCCGAGTGCTAGCTGTAATCCGACCGAGCTGGAATGCCGTCAGCGTATTTTCTGGCAAATTGTGCGCCGGTTCATCGAACATCGGCTCTGAGCATTAGCTGAGACGGAAGTCGAAGCCAAATATGCTGTCAATAGTTATCGGCTGCAGAGACGTTGCAAGGGTCTCTATTGGTGGGAACAACTTTCTGAAGCTTTTTCTCGTTGCATTTATCCAACAAGGCTGGCATCTTGCATCTTCAGCTTCAAGCAGAAGTGGATTGTCAAAGCATTAGCCAGAAGAGCGGCAACAAATCCATCATTCCCCAGAACTAAAGATCAGAAATGGCTAGCGCGTGTCTCCTCTACAGGACCCCAGCAGCATTCTCGAATTTACGATGTAGATGCCAACGTCACCCACAGGAAGATCAGCCGGACAAGCGTGCATGCCTCATGATATTGCCATAATGATATGACTAGCGCGTCATCGAATCGAATAGTTTGGAATTGTCTCCAACGATACACACCATGCAGGCCCGACACCACATCGCCACGCAGCTTGTCACGCAAGCATTGCAGTCTCCGAGGCGCGCCCATTCACCTGCGTATATATAAATATATATATATATATATATATATATATATATATATATATATATATATGTGTGTGTGTGTGTGTGTGTGTGTGTGTGTGTGTGTGTGTGTGTGTGTGTGTGTGTGTGATCGAAGCCAAACAGCCTGCATCATTTCAGGCCTTGAATGTAGTTCGATAGTGCGTGTGACCACCGGCCTGGAGAACATCAGTCGGTCTGAACCTGACCGATGCTGACAGCCGTCGGAGGTAGTTTGGTCTCCCACGTAGATCCTCCCACCGCCGCTTGACGGTATCCCGCAGGCTGTCCGCGCTCAGCTGACGTACTCGGTGGCTCAACCCTTCCTCCAGCTAAGTGAGCATTAGCCTCCCAATATTTTTAATTGGGTCCAGAGATTTCGCCGGCCACGGAAGAGCACGTATCTGTGAATCGCAAACATGTGCTGTAATAACAGCGCGTCGTATTTGCATGCTAGACGGTGATTAGGTTGCAGTGACTGTCTGACCTGAGCACAGGTAATCACGTTTGCTAATCACAGGTTAATACGGATGTATTCCGGTGGCCCAAGCTTATTTTTTTTCGTACGTAGCCATTCGAAACATTTGAGCACGCAAGCTGTCTCTTCAGGTGTGTCGGCCCGATATTCAGCGTGCTTTGTTCTATGATTTGTGGCGGTATGTTGGTCCCCACCATTCAGCACTTTCTAAGATCTGATGCGGGTGGAATATTTCTTGGGTGTTATTTGGAGACTTTAATGTATGCATGTTAACTGAAGGTCGCTGACATGAATCATGGGCAAGGGTTCGTGGCAAAGGTTAGGTTAGGTAGGTTAGGCAAAGGTTCATACGTAAGTATTGGTATGATATGCCATATTTCACACTTGAGGAATCCAAGTAGAGAGGCTTCTTCCTATAACTTCGTAGCATTCAGATTCCCGTACCTCATATCATTTAGAGCAGCTTCTATCCAAAGGAACATCTCCAATACACGCTACGAATTATGGAAATTTGTAGCAGAGCTGTTACAAAAAGTGACATGTACATCCAGCTCTGGATGTATATGTCACATTTTAAAGTGCATCCGGTGCAGATTGGTAAGAATGATATTGTGACAGCTTGTTGAGTCTTAAACTATGCGTGCGCATTGAATCCTCTTTGAAAGACTGCACCAAACTTAGAAAGACGTCACCATGCTCCAAAATGTTCATATATCAAGATAGAGAAAAGGCAATGTTATTTATTCAGCCCAAGTTTGCTTCCGGCATTCTCACGCCCGTCCGGCCAGCGCCGGGCCGCGGCAGTCGTGTGGATGCTGGCGGTGTCGCGGACGAAGAGATACGGGTGCTCTCCGTCCGGCACCGTCCCACGCAGGGAGAGACACGCACAGGATCCCACGCAGGGAGAGACACGCACAGGATCCCACGCAGGGAGCACAGGAACACCTGTTGACATGGCTGATGAGCCTTTGAAATGCTGCACCTTCCTTTAAGTCGTCGTTGATGTGGTGGTGGTTATTCGTTTTTACGACACGTCGACCGCTGAGTCATGTAGCGTCGCCAATCTCTCGCGCCGATTGGTCGCGGGCGAAGAGTGGCGACAGGTGAGGCTCGAACCCACAATCTTCCGATTGTGAGACGGGAAACTTACCCCTAGACCACTCGTCCCCGTCGTCATTGATGTGAGCGATGAACATTCTGTAATATACACAAGACATTAGGTTGATGAACAAAAAATAGTCAACCTACACTGGCAAAATGCGGCATTTCTTATGACCAAGCATGAATAGGCAATGCATGAGGAGAGACGAGGCATGAAGAGTCACTCTCATTTTCGCTATGTATGAAGCACGCAATTCCTGTTTGAATAAGCTCTGTGGGTTGGAAAAGCACGCTACTACCCACATTGCTTTGCAATGCTATTAAGATGTAGCATGTGTCACATATGCACTAGAACATAATTGAACAAAAATGTGGAGATCTTGAGCAATGAGCTAGGTCGATTTTGAATTTATAATTTACACCAAACGTGCGGTGAACATCTCGCTCAGTCATTGCGTCACATTGTAGGCTGAAATACATATCGCGATGCAGCCAAGCATGTTTCACAATTCCACTCGACCAGAAGAGCCCTCACGCATGCCTACCTCTGCCAGCACGGCGCAGTATGACTGTGCCGTGTGCCTTCCGTTCACACGGTGAAGTGCACCGTGTCCTTGGCCATCGATCCATCCCCAGATCTGGACCGTGGACCGTGACATGGCCTTGGACGTGATTCGGCAAGAGATAAGGCTCCGCGAAACGAGTTCCAGTCGGCCTTCAGAATAAAATGACATGATCGGGAAAATATCAGAATGAATAATTGTTTTCACCCAGCTTGCATATTGTTCATTAGTAATGGTGGATAAGAGACATACGAAAGCGATATCGCACTATGAAGTCCGTATGTACACACACACACACACACACACACACACACACACACACACACACACACACACACACACACACCACAAACACACACACAGACATATATATATATATATATATATATATATATATATATATATATATATATACGTTTGGGTGTGTGTGAGCAGAGAAAGAGAGAGAGAGAGAGAGAGAGAGAGAGAGAGAGAGAGATCAAAGACACCATCAAACAGATCAGAAAGAGAAGAAGGATCAGACAAATCAGATAAACCAGGAAAATGAGTTAGTTTCATAATCGAACTTTGCCTATTTCGTTTTTGCGTTTTGTTTGTGCTTACCTGCGGACATAAACTCTACTAGACATATCTGAACGAAATGTTTTCTCATCAGAGAACTTCGTCCTCGCCCAGACCTCCTCGTCGAGGTCTTCCAAGGCTTCCTGAGTATGCAGAAGTCGGCGCTCTCGATGGTTGTAGGTAAAGGTACTTTTACCCGCGGCGGACCTGGTTTTTAGTCCCGCCGCCTGCAGTCGTCGGCTCACTGTTGATGTCGCCGCGTCCGAGTTGGCAGCCGCGGAGACATCCCCCTCCCTGAGCTGGCAGCCGCGGAGACATCCCCTCCCTGAGTTGGCAGCCGCGGAGACATCCCCTTCCCCGAGTTGGCAGCCGCGAAGACGTCCCCCCTCCCCCTCCCCGAGTTCGCAGCCGCGGAGACACCCCCCTTCCCCTCCCCGAGTTGGCAGTCGCGGAGACATCCCCCCTCCCCGAGTTGGCAGCCGCGGAGACATCCCCCTCCCCGAGTTGGCAGCCGCGGAGACACCCCTCCCCGAGTTGGCAGCCGCGGAGGCATCCCCCTCCCTGAGTTGGCAGCCGCGGAGACATCCCCCTCCCTGAGCTGGCAGCCGCGGAGACATCCCCTCCCCGAGTTGGCAGCCGCGGAGACATCCCCTTCCCCGAGTTGGCAGCCGCGGAGACATCCCGAAGCCGCATGGACGGCTGTTCTCCCGCGAGTGTAATCACCAATGTATCAGTTTGGGATGACGGCCATATCGATATCATGGCATCGATAGGCATCATAGGCATCGATATCATGAGTATATTTATTTTCCAATTAAAAATCCTGTGAATATGTATGCGACTTTTAATCAAAGGGAAATAGTTCTCTTAAAGGGATCTTGTCTTTTTTCCTTCACCGTGGTGCTTATAAATAGCCATTCCAGAAATCGATAAGATAAAAAATGTGTTCCAAAAAGAGCTGATATGATGCTGAAGCATCTTTGCAAACTGTGCTGCTTCCGGCCTCGCGATCTGGCCTCCGGTCACACTGGGACAGCGCATGTGTTGTCGAAAGTCGGACCATCTCAGCTCATTCGTTGGCCATCCAATGTCGTGTCGCACGATCCAGGTGGCACCGCAGCCGAGTGTTACCGAGCCGGGGTCCGCCACTGACCCAGGTGGCACCGCAGCCGAGTGTTACCGAGCCGGGGTCCGCCACTGACCCAGGTGGCGCCGCAGCCGAGTGTTACCGAGCCGGGGTCCGCCACTGACCCAGGTGGCACCGCAGCCGAGTGTTACTGAGCCGAGGTCCGCCGCTGACCCAGGTGGCCCGCAGCCGAGTGTTACCGAGCCGGGGTCCGCCACTGACCCAGGTGGCACCGCAGCCGAGTGTTACCGAGCCGGGGTCCGCCACTGATCCAGGTGGCACCGCAGCCGAGTGTTACCGAGCCGGGGTCCGCCGCTGACCCAGGTGGCCGCAGCCGAGTGTTACCGAGCCGGGGTCCGCCGCTGACCCAGGTGGCACCGCAGCCGAGTGTTACCGAGCCGGGGTCCGCCGCTGACCCAGGTGGCGCAGCCGAGTGTTACCGAGCCGGGGTCCGCCACTGACCCAGGTGGCACCGCAGCCGAGTGTTACCGAGCCGGGGTCCGCCACTGACCCAGGTGGCACCGCAGCCGAGTGTTACCGAGCCGGGGTCCGCCACTGACCCAGGTGGCACCGCAGCCGAGTGTTACCGAGCCGGGGTCCGCCACTGACCCAGGTGGCACCGCAGCCGAGTGTTACCGAGCCGGGGTCCGCCACTGACCCAGGTGGCACCGCAGCCGAGTGTTACCGAGCCGGGGTCCGCCGCTGACCCAGGTGGCGCCGCAGCCGAGTGTTACCGAGCCGGGGTCCGCCACTGACCGAGGTGGTGCCGCAGCCGAGTGTTACCGAGCCGGGGTCCGCCACTGACCCAGGAGGCGCAGCCGAGTGTTACCGAGCCGAGGTCCGCCGCTGACCCAGGTGGTACCGCAGCCGAGTGTTACCGAGCCGGGGTCCGCCGCTGACCCAGGTGGCGCAGCCGAGTGTTACCGAGCCGGGGTCAGCCGCTGACCCAGGTGGACGCAGCCGAGTGTTACCGAGCCGGGGTCCGCCACTGACCCAGGTGGCACCGCAGCCGAGTGTTACCGAGCCGGGGTCCGCCACTGACCCAGGTGGCCGCAGCCGAGTGTTACCGAGCCGGGGTCCGCCACTGACCCAGGTGGCACCGCAGCCGAGTGTTACCGAGCCGGGGTCCGCCACTGACCCAGGTGGCACCGCAGCCGAGTGTTACCGAGCCGGGGTCCGCCGCTGACCCAGGTGGCCGCAGCCGAGTGTTACCGAGCCGGGGTCCGCCACTGACCCAGGTGGCACCGCAGCCGAGTGTTACCGAGCCGGGGTCCGCCGCTGACCCAGGTGGCCCGCAGCCGAGTGTTACCGAGCCGGGGTCCGCCACTGACCCAGGTGGCACCGCAGCCGAGTGTTACCGAGCCGGGGTCCGCCGCTGACCCAGGTGGCACCGCAGCCGAGTGTTACCGAGCCGGGGTCCGCCACTGACCCAGGTGGCGCAGCCGAGTGTTACCGAGCCGGGGTCCGCCGCTGACCCAGGTGGCCCGCAGCCGAGTGTTACCGAGCCGGGGTCCGCCACTGACCCAGGTGGCACCGCAGCCGAGTGTTACCGAGCCGGGGTCCGCCGCTGACCCAAGAGAGGCAGCCGAGTGTTACCGAGCCGGGGTCCGCCACTGACCCAGGTGGCGCCGCAGCCGAGTGTTACCGAGCCGGGGTCCGCCGCTGACCCAGGTGGCACCGCAGCCGAGTGTTACCGAGCCGGGGTCCGCCACTGACCCAGGTGGCACCGCAGCCGAGTGTTACCGAGCCGGGGTCCGCCACTGACCCAGGTGGCACCGCAGCCGAGTGTTACCGAGCCGGGGTCCGCCGCTGACCCAGGTGGCACCGCAGCCGAGTGTTACCGAGCCGGGGTCCGCCACTGACCCAGGTGGCACCGCAGCCGAGTGTTACCGAGCCGGGGTCCGCCGCTGACCCAGGTGGCGCCGCAGCCGAGTGTTACCGAGCCGGGGTCCGCCACTGACCCAGGTGGCACCGCAGCCGAGTGTTACCGAGCCGGGGTCCGCCGCTGACCCAGGTGGCCGCAGCCGAGTGTTACCGAGCCGGGGTCCGCCACTGACCCAGGTGGCACCGCAGCCGAGTGTTACCGAGCCGGGGTCCGCCGCTGACCCAGGTGGCGCAGCCAGCCGAGTGTTACCGAGCCGGGATCCGCCGCTGATCCAGGTGGCGCCGCAGCCGAGTGTTACCGAGCCGGGGTCCGCCACTGACCCAGGTGGCACCGCAGCCGAGTGTTACCGAGCCGGGGTCCGCCACTGACCCAGGTGGCACCGCAGCCGAGTGTTACCGAGCCGGGGTCCGCCACTGACCCAGGTGGCACCGCAGCCGAGTGTTACCGAGCCGGGGTCCGCCACTGACCCAGGTGGCGCCGCAGCCGAGTGTTACCGAGCCGGGGTCCGCCACTGATCCAGGTGGCGCCGCAGCCGAGTGTTACCGAGCCGGGGTCCGCCACTGACCCAGGTGGCGCCGCAGCCGAGTGTTACCGAGCCGGGGTCCGCCACTGACCCAGGTGGCCCGCAGCCGAGTGTTACCGAGCCGGGGTCCGCCACTGACCCAGGAGGCGCAGCCGAGTGTTACCGAGCCGAGGTCCGCCACTGACCCAGGTGGCACCGCAGCCGAGTGTTACCGAGCCGGGGTCCGCCACTGACCCAGGTGGCGCCGCAGCCGAGTGTTACCGAGCCGGGGTCCGCCACTGACCCAGGTGGCACCGCAGCCGAGTGTTACCGAGCCGGGGTCCGCCACTGACCCAGGTGGCACCGCAGCCGAGTGTTACCGAGCCGGGGTCCGCCACTGACCCAGGAGGCCGCAGCCGAGTGTTACCGAGCCGGGGTCCGCCACTGACCCAGGAGGCGCAGCCGAGTGTTACCGAGCCGGGTCCGCCGCTGACCCAGGTGGCACCGCAGCCGAGTGTTACCGAGCCGGGGTCCGCCACTGACCCAGGTGGCACCGCAGCCGAGTGTTACCGAGCCGGGGTCCGCCACTGACCCAGGTGGCGCCGCAGCCGAGTGTTACCGAGCCGGGGTCCGCCGCTGACCCAGGTGGCACCGCAGCCGAGTGTTACCGAGCCGGGGTCCGCCGCTGACCCAGGTGGCACCGCAGCCGAGTGTTACCGAGCCGGGGTCCGCCACTGACCCAGGTGGCACCGCAGCCGAGTGTTACCGAGCCGGGGTCCGCCACTGACCCAGGTGGCACCGCAGCCGAGTGTTACCGAGCCGGGGTCCGCCGCTGACCCAGGTGGCGCCCGAGGGCGGGTCGCGCAATCAGCTGACTGGGCGACCCACCCGCTGGTCGGGAGAGGAATAAACAGTCGGACCGGAGCATCGGTTAGACGCGGAGCTTCTCCGTTGCCGTGACACGGTGGCAACGGTGCGATTTTGAAGATGGGGCCGGAGAAAATAGCTCTCAGTGACTTTCAGTCGTACGACGGCTCGCACGAACCGGACGATTTCTTCGAGCAGTGCTCGCGTCTCTCACCGCTTGGTGGCTTGGCTGGGGATCGTCTGTGATGCGCGATGGCCTCGAGATGCAGGGGAGCGGCCCTGGCAGTCATCAACTGCCTGGCGGTAGGAGAAGAAACTCTTTCTCTGACAGCGATCAAGTCCGTACTCGATGCACATTGTGGGAAGCTGTGGCGTGGAGAGCGCCGTACAAGCTCTGGCTACGTGCACCAAGGGCGCCGTGACGGCGCAGGAATACGCCTCCAAGATTAAACTGCTGGTCCGACAGACGTGTCCCGAGTTTTTCGCTGAAGACTGCCGCATTGAGAAGGTGTGCACGCCGTCGTACCAAGCGGCCTTGTACCGGCACGTACTGGCTGGCGCGTCGGCGGACGACAAACGTCTTCTGCGAGCTATCACGTACGACGTGTGCGTGGCAGAGCTGCGAGGGAAGTCTCTGCAGAGCCACGAAACCAATGCGGTGATCGATCGTCGAATTCGATCGGTCAGGGCCGGACCCAGGCTCGGTAGCATTTCCTCACACCATGAAGGTCCTTGGTACTTGCAGCCTGCCCATTAGTATTGCTAAATACGATTGTCTCCAGGAGCTGAAGTTTGTGTTCACAGTTATCGAGGGACTGGCTCATGGTTTGGTGTTTGGGAGGAATTTTCTGCAAGCAAACAATGCGGTACTGAACTGCTCTGTGTCAGGCCAGATTAAGGTTCTGTTGGTAAGGCCTGTACGAGTGCCACTGCTTGCAACATCTGTCCCCCTTACATTGGCTAGCAGTATTAAGTTCCCCTCTGAAATCTCCAGTAGGAGCACTCGAGGAACTGACGCAAACAAATTAGAGCTGCCCCGCATTAATACGGAAGCTGCGAGGCGCAGCTTTCTGTATCGGGCGGCCAGCACGTGGAATAATAGGGTTCATGCTCAGGGGCGTATTTGATGGCATGTTTTATCATTTTATCTCTTTTCATCGACGTTTTGCGTCATTTAGTGTTTTTCATAATTCGAGTTTCTCTTTTATCCTTGAACCATGTATTGACGCGAGTGGTGAAAAGCCATGGATATGGAGAACTCAATGCATGACTATGACTATATGACTATGGCTATGACTATGACGGGAACAGTGTTCTGTTCATCAGGCCAGATAAGGCTGTACACCCGCGGCGTGTTCACGTGTTGCGTCGGACAGCACGACAGCAGGCGCGTGGGCGACTCTGTCCGGCAAGTGTTCCCACAAGTGGAACATCACCTATGAACATGGCGTATGTGTGTCTGTGTGGCTGTGCGTCGTGCTGAAATCCCACGGTAGGGAACCAGAAAACATTGACTCAAAGTATAAAATATAACGACAACACTGCCACGGCACAAGAGTTGTGGTCGGCCACACGTGTAAACAAACGACACACAACATAACAAAACGTCGGCTCAAGTGCTGCATTATCTGCCTTACGGTGGTCTGTGCGTGAAGCTTATCGGCAATAGCCGTACCTCGCTTGATCGGCAATAGCTATACTTTGTTCCGTCTTTACTTTGGCTGTAAGATATAGTCAGAAGGCGATGATTCCATTAAGAAGCTTCCAGATCTGGTAGCTGGTGGTCTGGATAGGACCGGTCTGATCTGATCATCAGATCACCAACACCAGCTTAGCCCATGTGGTCACCAACACCAGCCTAACCAGTCGGTAATCCACGGCAGACATCGGTCACCATCACCAACCTGACCAGTCGGTAATCCACGGCAGGCAGCGGTCCAACATCAACACCAACAACACCAACACCAGCCTAACCCGGCCCGGTAAACCGGTGATGTTCGTAAGCCTGGTAAGCCGGTGAGCCGGCAGGCTTGGTGAGCCGGCAGGCTTGGTGAGCCGGCAGGCTTGGTGAGCCGGCAGGCTTGGTGAGCCGGCAGGCTTGGTGAGCCGGCAGGCTTGGTGAGCCGGCTTGGTGAGCCGGCAGGCTTGGTGAGCCGGCAGGCTTGGTGAGCCGGCAGGCTTGGTGAGCCGGCAGGCTTGGTGAGCCGGCAGGCTTGGTGAGCCGGTGAGGCTGGCACGTCTTGCAGGTGGGTGGTGCTGGTATGCGTGGTAAGCCGGAGCTCATGGCATCGCTCCATGGATCGATTCAGCCGACACCATAAGCCAACACCAACGCCCGCGAGCGGCGATCTCTTCCGAGACGGTGCCGATGCCGGTGCCGGTGCCGGTACCGGTTCCGGTTCCGGAACAGTCACGGCAGGTGAAGGCTGGATAGCAACACCAGCCTGTGATCATGACCCTGAGATGATGCACTGCCACCCCTTCCACCTCCCCCTTATGGTGCGGATGTAACACTCTACACTCACGACATTGTTCAGATATCTGATTCCTTGTTCCAAGAATCAGATAACCAGAAGGAGGCTACGGCAAGGACACGATACAATGTGTCAGCCACACCCTGATCTGTCTTTCTGGTGGCATTGATATCCAGATATGTCTATCTGGTCTGGTATGTCTGTCTGACATCCTGGTCTCTCCGCACAGGCACAGTCAGGAATGTCGTCCCACCCCCGTAGCGACCAAAAATACATCTAAATAAATATTTTTGGCGCGAAGCCCCCAGAAGCCATCTGCTTTATTACATTTTTTGTCAGCGCCCGTTCACGACGAAAAGACGCCACCTCAACATGCTTGAGTTCACCCCTCCCATGTTCCACAATTTTTCTGCCAAAGACGTCGATCTTGGAACTTTCACAGTGGTGCCTCTCCAAGGAAATAGCGCTATTCCAGACAAGTGCTGCCCCCTCGCCCTCCCTTACCCCTAACCCTCCCCTCCCCCTCCCCACTCCCCCTCGAAAATTTCTGGATCCATCTCTGCTACAGTTTTCCCAAATTAATGCGTGCAGTTTTGGCGCGCATCTTCAATTGCCTGAAACCTCCATTTTAACGCAATGGGGCAGCTAATGTTCTCAACAAGATTGTGCCACCAAGCAATTGCACGTGATCTGGCACATCTGCTCTGGACGGGTATTTGTTGCACCTCTGTCGCCAGGTGGTCCTGTTACGGGATGGTTCTGCTGGGCTCCATGTAGTCCTGTTACGTGAGGATTCTGCTGGGCCATCAGGTAGATAGGAAGAACCTCCCTCCAACTCCCCCTCCCCAACCCCACCCCACCCCGCCACCAACCCCGAAACTTCGAAGACGACCCATCCGATTGCATCGCGGAAAACGGAACATCTGGAAATATGCCAGCCTTCAACTACATTTCATAATCGATTCGATTCTCATATTCGTTGTAATCCTACAGCCAACGAAACGATTTTCAGCTGAAAATAAAACACGTGAATTTTGATGAATCATCCGGGAATTCAGGGCTTATATAGTGGATGAATTATTTCAAGATGTATTCTGTCTATATCATGTCCATAATGGAAACCACATATCAATATTATGGCATTTGCATTGCATTTGCATTATAAATCATCCACGCCTGATTTAGAACTTTTGTGGAAGACCACATTCTTCACCAAATTTCTTCAACCACATTCTTCAGCAAGTCAAATCTTATTCAGAGGAGTCCGGGATATGAGTATAATGGCTTTCTCACAGTCCGATATACCTAAGCCTGAATTAAACCAGCGGAGCACTAAACATTGGCAGCGGAGGGAAAATGTTCCGTTAAAAAATCGTCGCCTCGTGCTTCCGTTCATAAAAATATATGTACAGCGTTCTTCAAACACGGTACAACTCTCGCTGAAGACATCCGAAAGCTGGCTGGGTTGTATTGCTGCACTTGTGTGCAAGAAGATAGCTGCATCTGCTTTGCACTTAATCGCCGGGTATCACTTGATGTTTCTGTGACTCAGACTTCACCGGAGTTGAAGTTCTTTCTTCAGTGTTTCCCCATCTTTCGACCGTTATTTTCATCGGGAATTAGAGATCAACAATTCTGAGTAATGATCTGA
Organism: Imbricaverruca yamaguchii; assembly: GCA_034440575.1. Taxonomy (NCBI): domain Eukaryota; kingdom Metazoa; phylum Arthropoda; class Thecostraca; family Neoverrucidae; genus Imbricaverruca; species Imbricaverruca yamaguchii. Next base: position 110,997 of record JAOTOL010001014.1, read on the forward strand.
GATGGAGAACATTGTATCGCACAAAGCTGATGACAAATCTCTCTCTTCTGTTCGATGTCAGCCTGTGCTTATCGACGGCATCGTCGGCGGATTAGTCTGAGCGCTCAGGAGCCCATTCCGACAGGTATTGGCTCCCTAGATCCCTACATCACAACGAGCGTCGCCACCACTGAAGTTCGCGCGATCAGGACTCAGCTCCGGCCCTGCCGGTCGCTGCTTTCCGTGCCCAGAGACGTCAGCCATGTATTTGGCGCCGACACCAAATGGAGCGTACCACTCGGCTCACCTTAGGCCGACACCAAATGGAGCGTGCCACTCCGCTCACCTTAGGCCGACACCAAATGGAGCGTGCCACTCCGCTCACCTTAGGCCGACACCAAATGGAGCGTACCACTCCGCTCACCTTAGGCCGACACCAAATGGAGCGTACCACTCGGCTCACCTTAGGCCGACACCAAATGGATGCGTACCACTCGCTCACCTTAGGCCGACACCAATGGCGTCCGCTCACCTTAGGCCGACACCAAATGGAGCGTACCACTCGGCTCACCTTAGGCCGACACCAAATGGAGCGTACACCGCACCTTAGGCCGAACCAAATGGAGCGTACCACTCCACTCACCTTAGGCCGACACCAGATGGAGCGTGCCACTCCGCTCACCTTAGGCCGACACCAAATGGAGCGTACCACTCCGCTCACCTTAGGCTGACACCAGATTTTCCAGCCTTAGCATTCCCAGAGGCGTGAGCCGCGTATCTGACCCCGCTGCCAAACCGAGCGGGCCACTGCGCCACCCTGAGCCGACATCTGACAGTGGGGCTGCGCCACCCTGAGCCGACATCGGACAGTGGAGCTGCGCCACCCTGAGCCGACGTCGGACAGTGGAGCTGCGCCACCCTGAGCCGACATCTGACAGTGGAGCTGCGCCACCCTGAGCCGACGTCAGACAGTGGAGCTGCGCCACCCTGAGCCGACGTCAGACAGTGGAGCTGCGCCACCCTGAGCCGACGTCAGACAGTGGAGCTGCGCCACCCTGAGCCGACGTCTGACAGTGGAGCTGCGCCACCCTGAGCCGACATCTGACAGTGGAGCTGCGCCACCCTGAGCCGACATCTGACAGTAGAGCTGCGCCACCCTGAGCCGACATCTGACAGTGGAGCTGCGCCACCCTGAGCCGGCGTCGGACAGTGGAGCTGCGCCACCCTGAGCCGACATCGGACAGTGGGGCTGGACGTCGACAGTGGAGCTGCGCCACCCTGAGCCGACATCTGACAGTGGAGCTGCGCCACCCTGAGCCGACATCAGACAGTGGAGCTGCGCCACCCTGAGCCGACGTCAGACAGTGGAGCTGCGCCACCCTGAGCGGACTCAGACAGTGGAGCTGCGCCACCCTGAGCCGACGTCGGACAGTGGAGCTGCGCCACCCTAGAGCCGACCTGCCAGACAGTGGAGCTGCGCCACCCTGAGCCGACGTCAGACAGTGGAGCTGCGCCACCCTGAGCCGACGTCAGACAGTGGAGCTGCGCCACCCTGAGCCGACGTCAGACAGTGGAGCTGCGCCACCCTGAGCCGACGTCAGACAGTGGAGCTGCGCCACCCTGAGCCGACATCTGACAGTAGAGCTGCGCCACCCTGAGCCGACATCGGACAGTGGAGCTGCGCCACCCTGAGCCGACATCAGACAGTGGAGCTGCGCCACCCTGAGCCGACGTCAGACAGTGGAGCTGCGCCACCCTGAGCCGACGTCAGACAGTGGAGCTGCGCCACCCTGAGCCGACGTCAGACAGTGGAGCTGCGCCACCCTGAGCCGACGTCTGACAGTGGGGCTGCGCCACCCTGAGCCGACGTCAGACAGTGGAGCTGCGCCACCCTGAGCCGACGTCAGACAGTGGAGCTGCGCCACCCTGAGCTGAAGTCAGACAGTAGAGCTGCGCCACCCTGAGCTGAAGTCAGACAGTAGAGCTGCGCCACCCTGAGACGGCGTCAGACAGTAGAGCTGCGCCACCCTGAGCCGACGTCAGACAGTGGAGCTGCGCCACCCTGAGACGACGTCAGACAGTGGGGCTGCGCCACCCTGAGCCGACATCAGACAGTGGAGCTGCGCCACCCTGAGCCGACATCTGACAGTGGAGCTGCGCCACCCTGAGCCGACATCTGACAGTGGAGCTGTCCGTGGTGGAGCCGCGCGCGATGACGTCACGGCCAGCTGGACGGCAGCTGGCAGCTGGCGGCGGGGAGCCGGGGGCTGCGCGCCGCCCGCCGGCCGAGCCGCTGGATTGCGGATGAGGTGTGGCTGAGCTGTTGTGACGTCACCGTCGGCTGTCGCCGCGGCCGGCCAGGCTGTGCGGTGCTGCTGATGTCATGTGCAACTGGTGTCATGGCACGGACGGCTTCGCGCTGATCCAGCCGACCCGCTCGGCGTCCCTCCCCCGACGCCCCCCCTGGCACCGCGCAACTAATTGTTGCCGGTTGGAGACGGATGGAGACAGCAACAGAGGCGGAAAGAGAGATGGACGGGAGATGGTGAGCTATCTCGGAGAGCAACGAAATTCCGAAGTCCAGCGAAAATTACTGTTCCAGGAAAATACACATCCTTGAGTTTTGAACGGTACGGGAATTATTGGGGAGTAGAGGGCTGAAAAAAAATTAACTGAGAGAGCGGGGTAAATTCTCCAAAAATATGCGCGAAAATCAGTATTCCTCCAGATTAACCGATATTGTTCCTAAACATGAAGAACTTTTCGACCACAGATACGGAGCGTGGGGGCGGTTGGTGGGGGGGGGGGCAGGTGTCCTTCCAGTAAGTGTGTCATTGGCGTCCTTACTGAAGAGAATCGTGACTACACAGCCTTGGTCTGCCAGTACGCGGCATTTGTGCATATCTGAAGAGGTCATTTATCCAGCTTCCAAACTACCGTGCATAATAAGCATGCATGGCATAGGCAGGCATGCCGGGCAACTGACGCAAGTGAACATACCTGACATGAGTGAACATGCCTGGCATAAGTGAACATGCCTGGTATAAGTGAGCTGAGCCTGGCATAAGTGAGCATGCCTGACACAAGTGAGCATGCCTTGAATAAATAAACATACCTGGCATAAGTGAGCATGCCCGGCATAAGTGAACATACCTGGAATAAGTGAACGTAATTGGCATCAATGAGCATACCGGGCATAAGTGAACATGCTTGGCGTAAGTGAGCATAATTGGCATAAGTGAGCATACCAGGCATGTCTCATATTGACGCAGACGGGTATGTTCGGACGCTGCCGGTGTGGTCAGCGACCACATTCGCTGTCCGACTCTCTGCAGCCACCTTGCCCGCGGCATGTCGGAAGAGTGCAGGACCCCACAGCCACCTTGCCCGCGGCATGTCGGAAGAGTGCAGGATCTCACAGCCACCTTGCCCGCGGCATGTCGGAAGAGTGCTGGACCCCTCAGCCACCTTGCCCGCGGCATGTCGGAAGAGTCAGACCACCTTGCCGCGGCATGTCGGAAGAGTGCAGGACAGCCACCTTGCCGCGGCATGTCGGAAGAGTGCTCACAGCCACCTTGCCGGGATGTCGGAAGAGTGCAGGATCCCACAGCCACCTGCCGCGGGTCGGAAGGTCCTCACAGCCACCTTGCCCGCGGCATGTCGGAAGAGTGCAGGACCCCACAGCCACCTTGGCCGCGGCATGTCGGAAGAGTGCAGGATCTCACAGCCACCTTGGCCGCGGCATGTCGGAAGAGTGCAGGATCTCACAGCCACCTTGGCCGCGGCATGTCGGAAGAGTGCAGGATCTCACAGCCACCTTGGCCGCGGCATGTCGGAAGAGTGCAGGATCCCACAGCCACCTTGGCCGCGGCATGTCGGAAGAGTGCAGGATCTCACAGCCACCTTGGCCGCGGCATGTCGGAAGAGTGCTGGACCCGACAGCCACGTGATATGATGCGTAATGCGTACATCTTCACGTGTGAATGTACCACCGTAATAAGAGTTAAAAACATCTAACTGCGATCTTGGGTTCCTGGGAAATGTGACGCAAGATGGTAGAATCTTGATAAATGCAGGCTGACCTCAGTGGTAACACTATTTCTGAGTACTCTCAATGGGTGTTTTAAGGGTGCCGGTGCACGCACCAGGATATCATGGCATGTCAACGTGCCTCCTCATGGAAAGATGACGCCCCTGTGCTTGGAAATATGCGCTGATCGAGTGATACTCGAGTACACCGCGTTCCTCTCGATATATTCAGCCGAAGACACATCCCTCAATAATGGGCGCTACATCACCAATGTAGTCGATGCACCCCAAAGCCCTAATAACTAACTAACTTCCCTCAATAGGAAAGCCGCTCTTTCCGGAACACTGAAGTGCACCTCTTTATCAACGAAATTGGTTTACAGCAGCGGAAATTGCGTCTTTCTGGGAGAACACTGGAGTACACTCCTAAACCGTTGAAAGTGTTTAACCGGTGGCGCCTCTGCGTTGAAGTGCCAACATTCGAGCTTGGTGCCGCCATCCACCCGATTACAATGCCTGAGTCTGCCCCTGATATGTCTCACACCACTCACCGATGCAATCAATTGCCACGCATGGCTATTTGGGCACATACAAACTGCTATCTGTCGAACAGCTGTATATCATGAGACGAAATGTCTTCGTCAGATTTTCTCCATTACCAAAGGTGCTGTTTATCGCTGTGCCATGCGTGCTCCGTATTCGAATGTTGCGTGAAGATATATTTGTGTAGTCATGATGCTTCCCTTCCTCCTATATATGACTATATGGCGGGGTTCAGAATGTGCCGAGGTGGCAGTAGCCCCTAGACGGAGGACAATGACGATAGTAGCCTACCCTCCGTTCTATATATGACTATGAGGGTGCAATATGTGCCGAGGTGACAGTACCCTACCCTCCGTCCTATATATGACTATGAGGGTGCAATATGTGCCGAGGTGACAGTAGCCTACCCTCCGTCCTATATATGACTATGAGGGTGCAATATGTGCCGAGGTGACAGTACCTACCCTCCGTCCTATATATGGCTATGAGGGTGCAATATGTGCCGAGGTGGCAGTAGCCTACCCTCCGTTCTATATATGACTATGAGGGTGCAATATGTGCCGAGGTGACAGTAGCCTACCCTCCGTCCTATATATGACTATGAGGGTGCAATATGTGCCGAGGTGACAGTACCCTACCCTCCGTCCTATATATGACTATGAGGGTGCAATATGTGCCGAGGTGACAGTAGCCTACCCTCCGTCCTATATATGACTATGAGGGTGCAATATGTGAGCGCCCCGAAGGAGGATGATGACGACAGTACCCTACCCTCCGTCCTATATATGACTATGAGGGTGCAATATGTGCCGAGGTGACAGTAGCCTACCCTCCGTCCTATATATGACTATGAGGGTGCAATATGTGCCGAGGTGACAGTACCCTACCCTCCGTCCTATATATGACTATGGGGTGCAATATGTACGAGGTGACAGTACCCTCCGTCCTATATATGACTATGAGGGTGCAATATGTGCCGAGGTGACAGTACCCTACCCTCCGTCCTATATATGACTATGAGGGTGCAATATGTGCCGAGGTGACAGTACCCTACCCTCCGTCCTATATATGACTATGAGGGTGCAATATGTGCCGAGGTGACAGTACCCTACCCTCCGTCCTATATATGACTATGAGGGTGCAATATGTGCCGAGGTAACAGTACCCTCCGTCCTATATATGACTATGAGGGTGCAATATGTGCCGAGGTGACAGTACCCTACCCTCCGTCCTATATATGACTATGAGGGTGCAATATGTGCCGAGGTGACAGTACCCTACCCTCCGTCCTACATATGACTATGAGGGTGCAATATGCGCGGAGGTGGCAGTAGCCTACCCTCCGTCCTATATATGGCTATGAGGGTGCAATGTGTACCGAGGTAACAGTACCCTCCGTCCTATATATGACTATGAGGGTGCAATATGTGCCGAGGTGACAGTACCCTACCCTCCGTCCTATATATGACTATGAGGGTGCAATATGTGCCGAGGTGGCAGCAGCCCCAGAAGGAGGATGATGACGACAGTACCCTACCCTCCGTCCTATATATGACTATGAGGGTGAGTCTCGTCCTGTATATGGCTATGAGGGTGCAATATTGCCGAGGTGACAGTACCTCCGTCTATATTCTATGAGGGTGCAATATGCGCCGAGGGTGACGACATTACCCTACCCTCCGTCCTATATATGGCTATGAGGGTGCAATATGCGCGGAGGTGGCAGCAGCCCCAGAAGGAGGATGATGACGTTCGCCTTGAGCCGGCTTAGCGGCCGGATGCGGCAGGTTTTGAAGGGGGCGGCGAGCGACGGCAGAGTCCAGTTTCCAGTTGGGTGCAGGGGGCCGTCCCGGCACATGCCGTGTACCGGAGCCGCACTGTTGTGATCAGACTGGCGTCAGTGTGAGGAGCCGCGGGTCGGGCAGTGTCGTCGGTCGTCTGCTTGACTGAAGCGGCCGAGGTGTGATCCGGTGTGCGGGAATTCCGTGGTAGAGTTATCTGCCGGGTCAATCATCGCGAAACTCCGTGGCAGGGTGAGTTGTCTGTCGGGTCAATCATCGCGGAACTCCGTGGCGGGGTGAGTTGTCTGCCGGGTCAATCATCGCGGAACTCCGCGGCAGGGTGAGTTGTCTGCCGGGTCCATCAGCGCGGAACTCCGCGGCAGGGTGAGTTGTTTGCCGGGTCCATCAGCGCGGAACTCCGCGGCAGGGTGAGTTGTCTGCCGGGTCCATCATCGCGGAACTCCGCGGCAGGGTGAGTTGTCTGCCGGGTCAATCATCGCGGAACTCCGCGGCGGAGTGAGTTGTCTGGGGTCATCAGGCGGAACTCCGTGCGGATAGTTTGCCGGTTGGTATCACGCGGAACTCCGCGGCAGGGTGAGTTGTCTGCCGGGTCAATCACGCGGAACTCCGTGGCGGGGTGAGTTGTTGCCGGGTCATGCGGAACGTGGCGGGGGGTTGTTGCGGTCAGCGCGGAACTCCGTGGCGGAGTGAGTTGTTTGCCGGGTCCATCAGTGCGGAACTCCGCGGCGGGGTGAGTTGTCTGTCGGGTCCATCATCGCGGAACTCCGCGGCAGGGTGAGTTGTCTGCCGGTTCCATCATCGCGGAACTCCGCGGCGGGGTGAGTTGTCTGCCGGGTCAATCAGCGCGCTACAGCGCTCAGGCTTCCCGGCCGCATCTTCACTACTCATGTCGTTAATTGCATCGCAGCAAATGCGGGTCATGCGCGAAATGTCACGCGATATTATGAAGTTTCACTGAGAGCGATTGTGCATGAGGCCGCGGTGGCACCAGTCCTGAATTCAGTGGACTTCAGTGGACTTCAGTGGATTTCAGTGGACTTCAGTGGACTATCCGTGGCTCGCACGCGGTGTTTCACCACCGTCCCCAGCGCATTGTGATTGCAACCTCCTGCAGTTGCAAACAGAAGTATCTGTTAGCTTGATTCATTTCGTGATAGTGAAATTAAACAGAGACGAGTACCTTGCTTTGGACAAGATCTTGCGATATATATTTCATTTGAAGCCTTTATATTTTTGTTTGGCTTTCGTGGTGTGACCAAAGGCCACGTGGGGAAAAAGAAATGTCAAATATACTCGTGAAATTCACCAGAAAATGCAGATGTGTACTGACAGCAATCGTCAGAGTAATCCTCATTATCTACGATAATCTTGATGTATCCTAGACCATCTTTGGATGCATAGGTCAGAGGTCAGGTCTGGTCAGTTTGGCAATCACATAGGTCAGGCCTGATCAATATGGTAATCACATAGGCCGGGGTCGGGCCTCGTCAGTATAGGAATCACACTGTTGAAAATTGTGACGTGCCCCAAATCATCATTGTCCAGCAATCTGTTCAGGAAAGGAATGAAGCTAATTTAAATGTTCTATGTACGTTTAATCAAGACAAATATGAAGTTGTGTGAAAGGTCTGCCTAGCTCACATGATTTTATAGTTTTTTAATTGCGCGTCAATATTATCATATAACAAAACATTAGCGATAGCAGCGAATTCCTCAGCAGTAGCGGTCGTGGATTGGGGCCGATGGTGTAGGTTGGCGGTAGCAGCGGTAACGATTGTGGAGAATGGGTAGAGGGCGGGGGATGGGAGTAGCAGTGGCGACGGTGATTGGATGGTGCCAAAGGTGTGGGTTTGCAGTAGCAATGGCAACGGCAGTGGGCTGAGGCCGAAGGTATGGGTTGGAGGTAGCAGCGGTAGCGGTGGTAGAGAAGGTATCGATGTTGGTGAGATGGGAGTAGTAGCTGTAGCAATGGTGGTGAAGGGGTCAAGGGGGTGGACCGAGGGTAGCAGGGGTGGCGGTGATGGCGAGGGGTTGAGGATGTTGGGTTGAGGGTAGCAGTGGTAACGGTAGCCGCTAGCTAAGGAGGCATTCATCTCCTGTCCAAACAGGCTCAACTCCACACGCAACGCCGAACACACCCATGCTTATACAAACACGTATCCCAGCTGCTGCGGCGTCCCGTGCTGATCTTTGGTCGACACCTATGGCGACACCTGTCTGACAGCCCATGCCGGACTGACTTGCTGCTCGTCTTGTTATATTAAATTATGGCATGCATGACCACCGGTTGACATGTTCTGTGAGCTGGACTTTTTCTGCCCTGCTATTTTATCCTATCGACGCGAGGTTGCGATAGACACAAGTCAATTGTGGATTATCTCAATGCATGTCTGTACCTGTATCGCTGAGCACACCCGCACTTATATGAATTGGATCCAGTTTTTTTTTAAATCTACGTAAATTCTTCGGTATCGCTCGTATCGTCAAGCACAAAAATGGTGTATATATATATATATATATATATATATATATATATATATATATATATATCTACATGTATCGCCGAACACACCGGGACATCCCCCAAGAACACATGTGCCGAATTTTGCCAATATTAACATCAAGATCGCATCTTCTCACCATCTAAAATCATTGTACCATATAAGCATTGTATTAAATAAACTCGCTGCTGTTTGCTGTTCAAAGCTAACTAGTTTTTCGAAACTTTCTTCTAATCTCACACCGCCACCCCAAGGGCAGGCTTTTATATCCGCTCCTGCACACTTGCTATGATTCTAGTATGCTACGTTCTTGTATGGTGAACATCGAGTTATATGCATTAATGCACTGCTTTACACTTCCCCTTCATTTTGAATAAAGACATAAAGACATAAAGACATAAAAGATTAGTGCAACTATGAGCCACAAGGGTTGGTTGCACTCTGTACACTGAACCAGTTGCCCACCAAATCTGTCAATCAGCCCTCCCAGTAATACTGAAAAGCAAGCCCTCTATTCGTATAATGATTGTCTATGCTGTGTTTAAATATGTTCAATGTGCTGCTACTGACAATGTTTTCTGACAACCGGTTCCAGTGTTCTACTACCCTGTTGGTGAAGAAAGTCTGCCTTAATCTTGTTCTGCTGTGGTTAACTCAATACACCTCCTGGGCACGTTTTTGGACACCTGGCATGATTCGCAAAGACAGAAACATCCATGTATAAATCTGCACGACAGAATTGGACGACTGAGTGAGAACCACGGCCTGGGCGCACGCCATAAAATATGCTAATAAAAAGGTCATCCAAGCTCAACGTACGCCAATATAGGTGCCTAGATAACGTTGAAGGGGCCAATACCCATCTGACCATAGCCATCGCCAGAGAATCAGAGACACAAGACAGTAGTCATGCGATGTCATCATGTTAACATGATGACATCATCTCATGCCGCGATTATCCGCGATCAGATGGAAAAATGATCGCAAGCCCTCATTTTTATGGCGTCATAGCTCCTTCAGCTGACATGACCTGCAAAAATACACCATGCGTTCCCACAGGAACGGCTCAGGGAAACTAAGCATCTCAGCGACATTCGTCTGGTGGCTTGGAAGATGTGTTGGCAAAAAAACTGGGAAGGAAAAAGAGAAGACCCTACCCACCAAAGGTTCTAAAATGTTACTCCACTGCCATGTCATATACGCTTATTACGTTTGGAGCGATTCTATTGGCTCATGCACGTGTCGGTAAGTATTTCGATTACCACTGCTTGTGCCATAAATGTGCAGGTACTCGATCAATTTCTGGGAGGTTGACCTCTGACACGTGTTGGGGGGATGATCACAGATAATGGCAGGACCCTCTAAGCCTTCGAATCGAATGGAAGAGATGCCGATAGGATACGGTGCACAATTCAATGATGAGAAGGGCGTCAGGTGACACGCAACGCTTCCTGCAGAATCATTCATGTAGGGATAGCTTTTTGGATGTAATTTAACCAAATACTTACGGTTGGATTGGTTAATTAATAATGCAATTACTCAACTACTATTGGAATAATGAATGTGAATGCATTACATTGGGTGTGCAATGTTTATCTAGTAGGTAAGAGTCACATCAACTGAAAGAGAATGCTTGCACTTTTGCACTAAACAATGCATTATGATTAGGTTTGCAAGTTATTCTTTGAATCGAGACGCCTAAGAAAAAGTGCAATCGTTTTGTTCAGAAATGACTTGAAATATCGAACAAAAATCCCAACTTTCATATGCTTGCCAAGCAGCACCCAGCCAAAAAGAAGGGTGGGCAAGGAAGTACTAGGTACACCAATGCATTTCATATACCAATGCATTGGACTTCTCATACTTTCCTACACTAAATGAAACTCGCATTGCATCTACCAGGTATTTCTTGTATACGCTTCACGCATGCCATTCGTCGCAAGTGCCTCTATACAGTGCATACAACAGCACGGAACTGAATGCACTACACAACCGATCTGAATACTGCAGCAGGGGTGTTCGTTTCTTTTTTAACATTGGGGTGGGGGGCGCAATACATAGATACAATGGGCAGGCCCAAATGGACCCGGGGCACTCTCCATAGGGTCCCACGTAAAAAGTTGAAATAATTGGGGCCAGGTAAATTCAACACTGACTGGCAGTTCAACATTGCCACCTAAAAAGCATACAAAACAATATCCATGCTGAGGTGGTCGATGCGCAGGCATCCGTCAAGATTTCATCACTTCACTTTGCGGCTTATGACATCAGCAACGATATTGGTCTTGAGTAGACCACCTCCGCCACCTCAACTACACCAAATACACCACTTCCACCATCTCATCTACACCAAATACACCACCTCGACCATCCCATCTACACCAAATACACCACCTCCACCATCCATCTACACCAAATACACCACCTCCACCATCCATCTACACCAAATACACCACCTCGACCATCCATCTACACCAAATACACCACCTCCACCATCTCATTACAAATAAACACATTACCAATACCCCTCACATTCTTCACCAAATACACCACCACCATCTCATCACACCACTGAACCAAATACACCACCTCGACCATCCCATCTACACCAAATACACCACCTCCACCATCTCATCTACACCAAATACACCACCTCGACCATCCCATCTACACCAAATACACCACCTCCACCATCTCATCTACACCAAATACACCACCTCGACCATCTCATCTACACCAAATACACCACCTCCACCATCTCATCTACACCAAATACACCACCTCGACCATCTCATCTACACCAAATACACCACCTCCACCATCTCATCTACACCAAATACACCACCTCGACCATCTCATCTACACCAAATACACCACCTCCACCATCTCATCTACACCAAATACACCACCTCCACCATCTCATCTACACCAAATACACCACCTCCACCATCTCATCTACACCAAATACACCACCTCGACCATCTCATCTACACCAAATACACCACCTCCACCATCTCATCTACACCAAATACACCACCTCGACCATCTCATCTACACCAAATACACCACCTCCACCATCTCATCTACACCAAATACACCACCTCCACCATCTCATCTATACACCAAATACACCACCTCGACCATCTCATCTACACCAAATACACCACCTCCACCATCTCATCTACACCAAATACACCACCTCGACCACATCTCATCTACACCAAATACACCACCTCGACCATCTCATATTACACCAATATACACCACCTCCACCATCTCATCTACACCAAATACACCACCTCTCCACCTCACACTCATCTACACCAAATACACCACCCTCGACCACCTCCATCTACACCAAATACACCACCTCCACCATTCTCTCACCACCATCTCATCTACACCAAATACACCACCTCGACCATCTCATCTACACCAAATACACCACCTCCACCATCTCATCTACACCAAAATACACCACCTCCACCATCTACACTATTTACAAATACACCAAATACACCACCTCGACCATCTCATCTACACCAAATACACCACCTCGACCATCTCATCTACACCAAATACACCACCTCCACCATCTCATCTACACCAAATACACCACCTCGACCATCTCATCTACACCAAATACACCACCTCGACCATCTCATCTACACCAAATACACCACCTCGACCATCTCATCTACACCAAATACACCACCTCATCTCACCAAATAACACCTCACCATTCACCAAATACACCACCTCCACCATCTCATCTACACCAAATACACCACCTCCACCATCTCATCTACACCAAATACACCACCTCCACCATATCATCTACACCAAATACACCACCTTGACCATTGCATCTACACCGAAACTACACCACCCCCACCAAATGTTCACTCAGAAAAGAAGAAAAAGAACGGGTGATCTTCCTGATTTGTAAGCCTAAGTACGAGAGAAGAGTACTAAAAGACCATTCAACGATGTTGTGCAGGGCTCCCACGTACTCCGTCAACTTTGTGCACTTTGTGTACTAATCGCATCTTGATGAGCTCCTGTTGTATCCCACGTCACGCCGACATCCGTACCAGAGGGCTGCGACGCCTAGCGCCAAGGTCGGCTGCTCCCAGAAGCCTGGCTTCAAGGAGGAATTCGAAAGGGTTCTTTGAGTTCGGAAATACTAGTCAGATTTGAACAGCTGGCACTCGCGGTGTCTGCTGAAGTCGACATCATTCTCATAAAATGTTCTCAGTGCTCGAGTTGTCATTCCGGTGTACAATATTGGCAAAAGTCCACCTGCTGGGCGGCATGATCTCTTCCCCCCCCGGGTACGTCCCTCGTTGCTCATTCAAACCCCAAGGATGTAGAAGGAACGACAAACTCGTTATAGATAGTCCGACTAGAAGAAAGTGAGGATCAAAATCAAGGCCGAATTGAGTATAGGCACAACGGATAAGCCAAGGAATCAGACGCTATTTGCCACTGCCACTGCCATTCTTGGAACGAAGCGGTCCGATCTCCACCAGAGAGCTGTTGGGTGATGTCATAGGTACGGCATCCCCACAAAAATAACGGATCCACAAGGCCAGGTAGGTACTAGTGCTGGGCAGTACGCTATGCAATTTTTTTCAACTGGTCAATTGAGTACACAGTACACGCAAATAGAAGCATGCCCATTTTGATGTTCTTTCTCCGGGTATAGCTAAAAATATATAGCACGAAGCCATATTTCGTTGGTGTGTGCTACCGAATGACACCATACAATTTGATTTTTTTAACGATAGGGTTTTTGACGGTGAGTTATATAAAACGGCACCCTATAAATGCAAAAGAGAGCAACTTAACCTTCAGCTATTCTGGTAAAATCAATTGCGATATGAAGACGGAAGGGAGACAGAGGTAGATAGGATAAAGAGAAAATCGAAAAGAGAACGTAACAAATAGACAAAGGAAATCAAGTCCTAGTGAGAAGAGCGATTGTTATTCAGCTTTCTGGGGTACTCTTTGTTTTTATCCAGAGTGGATATCGGTCTGGTGCTCTTATTGCTAAAATGTTTTCTTCCGTTTTCTATTGGTGTACTGAATAGCGACATCCACACGTGTGCTAGAAAATTATCGTACTGTCGCTATTACTTCCAGTAACCTTGATAATTTGTGAATAATTGTGCAACCTGCATAAGCTTGCAAAGTGAGTGCATGTGTGAATCAGTGAATGAATCGCAAGTGGGTGATGAGTAAATGATTGACTGCATGAGTGCGATATGCGGAAAGAGAACAGGACAACGCTCAATGACTCTGTTCGATCGCAAGTGAATGTTCGCTGGTTAGCTCGACTAGACCTAGCGAGATCTCTCCCGTCCAGCCGTCACGGTGGTGCTATACTGATGCAGGATCCTGATGATATTCTGCGGCATGCGAACCAAACCGGCTAACGAATGTCGTCAGCCTGCGTGATGGATATCGTCAGCCGACCGTGGTGGATATCGTCAGCCGGCGTGATGGATATCGTCAGCCGGCCGTGATGGATATCGTCACGGCTGGCGGTGTGGCCGTTGGCCAATGTGGCCTTTGGCCAATGTGATCTTTGGCCAACATGACCGTTGGCCAATGTGACCGTTGGCCAATGTGATCATTGGCCAATGTGATCGTTGGCCAATGTGACCGTTGGGCAATGTGACGGTTGGCCAATGTGATCGTTGAACAATGTGATGGTTGGCCAATGTGATCGTTGGCCAATATGACCGTTGGCCAATGTGCTAAGCGATTCACGTTCATGCTGAGCGGCCACTACTGAGTGAAGGTTGCATCGCTGGAGAGTGGGCTCTCACGTGTGATGCGGCCTGGCGTATGTAGAATGCGCACCACCTGTATGCACACATGCATTGTCGTGCGCTGTTTGTCCACCTCCATCTGTCTGAACCGCTGCACTGCGCGAGCTCCTGTGCACCGTTCCTCTGAGAGTCGCTAAGGATAGTGCCGACTATAAAACCGACTGGGTTTTGTAAAACAGAATCAAAATATTCGGCACAATGTTTATTTTGGCTTTCTTCACCCGCCACAGCGTCACACGCGCTGTGGTCTGAGGTCTGGTAGCTGGATGTCAGGGGTCTATTAGCTGGTAATAAATGAAGGTCGGGGTCTGGAGCTAATAACTGGAAGCTAGAAATGTCTGAAGATGGTATCTGAAGGAGTCAGGTTGATATCATTCCTTTGATGATTCCCAAACATTTTTTTTAGCGTGAGAACAGTGGCGTACATGACAAAAAAGCACAGTTCAGTACAGGAACGTGAGAACGTATAAATAACTGGGGTATATACGAAGAGCAGGGTGGATGTACTCTGAATTATTCAAGCCATTAGAAGAAGTAAGCACTGGTCTAATGTGAAGATATGTTATGTGGTGTTAGCTGGATGTGTTATGTGTTATGGGGTGGTGTTATGTTTCTCCTGGGTACAGAAATTCGCATAATCTTGATCACCTCAGCGAGGTCCTTGTTAAAAGATCTTGTGTAAATGTTCTCATGTTCAAATCATAGCTTGCATTTTCAGTCTTGTTACTCTCCCGACCTTCGGGAACATTACTGGGCAAAGCTTGCAGTTAGGGTCTCCCTAAACCCGGCTACGATGGATGTTACGACAGTGGGAGACAGGGATGCGCGTCCCCACAAATTTTGCGAAACTTACTCCTATGACGGCGCTTTAAAAAAGTCGGCCTGAGGCTCCTCTCGTCTTCGTATGCAAAATCTGTGGCGGATCCCATGTGCCCCACGGCCCATGTAGGCGATTGAGGAGCATGACTATATTTTCAATTGGTTTTCCACTGAAGAAGCTTTCCGCGAATCCCTATAATTAAGTATTGCATTCAGTGGCGGCTTTTTGTCTGCAGCGCTCGCAGCGTGTCTGCTGCTCCTTTGGAATGTCGGCTGTTATTTATTTATGAGAGGCTTTGAATGTTATAAGAAACATAGGAAATATATGAGGAAGGAAATATCGACATAGGATTGTTGGGTAATCAAAATATTTTATTCAGGGCCGACGAAAACAAAGCTATCACGACACAATTAACTTTCTGAATATCAAACCAATGCACGAAAAATGTAATCTTCATTTGTGTCTTTGTCTGCTTCTCTGTATGCTTATAATTCATTTCAACAATACCCCAACAGCCCACCCTTCTATACCATGAAATTGTTTTTTTTTCGAAGATAAAGAAAACGCCGTGGGCGCTGCTCCGCTCAGTTCTTCAGATAATTGAACAGAGGAACGCTTGGTGGCAACCTTTTCTGGTCGACATGAAGTCACGGAGCTAAGCGAGGTCAAAATTAGGTTATCGGTTCCCTTGGTGGTAGCCTTGTCTGGAGGATATTAACAGTCACCGTACTAGGCAAGGTGAAACTTGGGTTATCGGTTCTGAAAAGCGCCGTTTTAAGGACGCCATTCAAAATACCGCCAAATATCCGTCCTTAACATAAATCCAATGTCGATCCAGGATGTTATCATCATTGAGTGAATATAAATGAAACAAAATACAACTTAATGTTACGTAATGATGCAAAGCCAAGGTAAGAACTTCAAATGAATAGTGCTGTGCAAGCTTTTCCATCTAATTATCCTGGAAATCAAAGAGGAAATATGGCATGCACCAAAATGTCCTCTACTAGGAAAAAGGGTGTGAGGTCAATGCAAGCACAATATATGTAAGCATGTCCAGGTGTGCTGGAATACGCGATACAAAGGTGAATCTTGTACTATTGAATGCATCTCTCCGGAACCAAATGAAACAAGAAAATGTTTCTGTTCTTCGACTAGGTGCTACCACTGTTCTGACCTCTTCTAAGTCACTAAGCTCATTGACCTAAGATAATCTCGAATGCGCTAGGGTAGTCTTTTCGAATTATAAGAAGCCTGTTTTTGCGCGGATTGGTATCAGGTAACCAGGTGGGATCTATGCTCGGCGAAATGGGCAGGGTGGCATTGAGATTTACATGGAACTTTTATATGATTTTGCATCACAGAGTAATAAATATGTCCTAGGAGGCCATATAGTAGGCATTGTTGCATAACCACTCACATATTATGATGTTCTGTGTACTGAAGTCATGGCAGATGTTAATGCAGTGTCTTCCACTCAGTGTATGCTTTTTATTCACATAAATTGCATGAGTTGAACTTAGTTATCAGGCTTTTTGTCAAGACGCCCATCATCGATTTTCTCCGTCGTGAAATTGATCACCTGTCCTGTTCTTTTTCAGATCATAATTGACCTGGTGGCGTGACCCAGGGTGTCGCAGCGTCAGTGGCGCCACCTGGCGGCCACGTCTGCCACCATGCTCCTCCGTAAGCAACCTGACTGAGCATACAGCCCTCCATCCTGGTGTTGCGCTCAGGACGCAGCGTCAATTGTACAAATGTACAGAGGTACAGATGTACAGATGTACAGATGTGCAGATGTGCAGATGTGCAGACGTGCAGATGTGCAGATGTGCAGATGTGCAGACGTACATATGTGCAGATGTACAGATGCACAGATGTGCAGACGTGCAGATATGTTTGTGCGATAGCGTCACACATCACAAGCAGGTGGGCCAAAAGTCGTCTAGGGAAGGCAAACTGATAGTCTATTGATGTAAAACGAGCTTATGGATGTCAGATTTATGGACTGAATTCGTTTGATTTTGGCTTCTTCACTGACAACAATAAATGCTTTGCAATTGCAACCATTCGTATAAATACATGTAGATCCCGCTGCTGTGCTCTGCTGAGCTCCCGACGTTCTGCGCCAGCTCGCTGCATCTTGCCCGACCTGATGCTGAACAGCGCTTATCCTTGGGGAAAGCTTCCGCTGCAAGCTTCATTAATCTATTTCGCATCAGATCCCAAACAGCAGCTGGCCCATCAAGGCCACGAACGTCGGGTCACGTGATTCCCGATGGTGCGGCGCACCAGGCTGGTCGCAGATCAGGATTGACACAGTGCACTGTGCGATCGGCTTCAGAATACTCTATCTAATAATCAGGAGTGTGCGTTAATAGTGTGTGTGTGTGGGAGGGGGTAGCTCAGTCAGTAAATGGCAACGAGGGCTGGAGAGGTCATTTTATCCCATATATCTTACAATTCGTTCCGTTGTCCGATGTTCAACATGCCAGGAATAGCGAGGCGATGACCCAGCAATGGTCTGGCAATGATCCACTAATGCGGGGAACGGTTGCATCTGGTTCAAAATTTGGCACTAGATGAACGAAATATGCTTGAGTGATCTGTAGGGATTTACACTCATATATATACATATATATATATATATATATATATATATATATATATATATATATATATATATATATATATATATATATATATATATATATATATATATATATATATATATGTAAATATCTGTGTGTGTGTGTCTCCCAGTTTACGCTTCGACGTTTCTGATTCTGTTTGGTGAAAAGTACGTCCACGTGCAGTAGGTGCACACCATGACATCCACTGGTGTACACATTGGGAGTGTGGCCATTCGGCCCCGGTGCTGATAGCTCACAAATTTGCCATGATTGTAGCCAGTGTCGTGTTCGAAACACTGAGGTGCCCCACTCAGAACCAATGTACGCGCTTGACCTTGACACGACACACCCACCTCGTTCCAACCACTGAGGTGGCCTCACTCAGAACTAATGTACGCGCCTGACCATGACACGACACACCCACTTCCCCCCTCACTCCAAACATGGAGGTGCCTCACTGAGAACCGATGCACGTGCCTAACCGCCACAGGACACACCCACCTCACTCCAAACTCGAAGTTATCCCAGGAGCACAGTCACGCTTCTGCCGTCGCCATCCATGTAGGGAAACCGGCCGCCGAAGACGAAATCGAAATCTGTCAACGGGTCGAATTTATTGACAAGATGTCTGGCTGTCCTAACTCCGAACACGGCTGCAGCCCTATCTAGATCTCACAAATGCAACATCCCTGCACGTGCACATAGGATCACTCACTCCCATCAACTAGACGTGCCTGAATTCGCCTGTCGTAGCCCATCCGTCTATCAAATTTGTTTGTCACATAGTGCGCCGGATCTCCGAGGTGCCCAAGTCAAAGCAGGTGCACGTGCCTCACCGTTACACGTCACACGTCACAGCCCGCCCGGTTGTCGGGCCGTCACACGGTACAGCCCGCCCGGTTGTCGGGCCGTCACACGGCACAGCCCGCCAGGTTGTCGGGCCGTCACACGGCACAGCCCGCCAGGTTGTCGGGCCGTCACACGTCACAGCCCGCCCGGTTGTTGACCGTCACATGTCACAGCCCGCCCGGTTGTCGGGCCGTCACACGGCACAGCCCGCCCGGTTGTCGGGCCGTCACACGTCACAGCCCGCCCGGTTGTCGGGCCGTCACACGTCACAGCCCGCCCGGTTGTCGGGCCGTCACACGTCACAGCCCGCCCGGTTGTCGGGCCGTCACACGTCACAGCCCGCCCGGTTGTCGGGCCGTCACACGGCACAGCCCGCCCGGTTGTCGGGCCGTCACACGTCACAGCCCGCCCGGTTGTCGGGCCGTCACACGTCACAGCCCGCCCGGTTGTCGGGCCGTCACACGTCACAGCCCGCCCGGTTGTCGGGCCGTCACACGGTACAGCCCGCCCGGTTGTCGGGCCGCCACACGGTACAGCCCGCCCGGTTGTCGGGCCGCCACACGGTACAGCCCGCCCGGTTGTCGGGCCGTCACACGTCACAGCCCGCCCGGTTGTCGGGCCGTCACACGTCACAGCCCGCCCGGTTGTCGGGCCGTCACACGTCACAGCCCGCCCGGTTGTCGGGCCGTCACACGGTACAGCCCGCCCGGTTGTTGACCGCTAAGCCGGCTGCCCCTTGACAACATAAAGTCTCCACATATCAGGGCTGTGTGATCGTCGGTATGGGTGATAGGCACGCTGAATTTCAAGAGGTGTGCAGAGCGGACGCGCGTGCGCCATGAGCCCATGACAGTATTCTCGTCAGTAAATGGACCATGCCTAGTTACCGTCCCACCAGATCTGGCTGTCGGGATCTGGTGGGATCCCACCAGATCCCAGATGTCGGGAGCTACCGTCCCACCAGATCTGACTGCACTACCCTGCACCGTACTATATTAGGTAGGCGCCGCGGTCAAAACATATGGACGTGCCTGACACGAACCCCATTCACTCTGCCCGCTGCGGACTCTGAAGGACCACCATTTCTGCCCAGTCTTCACCACGTGGCACATCACCAGTCTTCACCACGTGGCACATCACCAGTCTTCACCACGTGGCACATCACCATTCTTCATCACGTGTCACATCACCAGTCTTCATCACGTGGCACATCACCATCGTTTGGGCTGTACACTCAGCTGAGGACCGTTTGGGCATCACACTTAGCTGAGGACCGTTTGGCTCTGCTAGACTCAGACTCAGCTAAGGACCGTTTGGGCAGCAGACTTAGCTGAGGACCGTTTGGTCTGCAGACTCAGCTGAGGACCGTTTGGGCTGTAGACTCAGCTGAGGACCGTTTGGGCAGCAAACTCAGCTGAGGAACGTTTGGGCTGCAGGCTCAGCTGAGGACCGTTTGGGCTGCAGACTCAGCTGAGGATCGTTTGCCATCCGCCGTTCACCTGTGACCTTTTTCAACGCTGCGCCAAACGCAATCAAGGAAAAAATTGTGGACGTCCTCGAACATACAAAGTCCGTCTGTTCTTCAATTTAGGATTAGTCGCTAATTGTTTTGTACGCAGAACACAGAACATCCACGCAGATAATTAACATGCGTAATCAGTGAAGAATTTGTCGAGTATTATCTGTGAATTGTTTGGTTTATTGACTTCTTGATTTATAGGGCAATTATTGACTGTGTTGACCGCATGTTTCAGATAAACAAGTACAGGTAACACTGGGAGGCACGATGCTTGTCACTCTTCTTTTCAACATTGCATCCGTGTTTGCGGAGATCGAAGGTAAGACCGCAAGTTTCGTGGCATTGGAAATGATCGTGATCGGGAAAACGCCTGATAAGGTTAATATTGACAAGACCAGAAGCTAAAACTGGTGATAATTGTTCAGTTCAATTAAGCTTTTGGACTGTTTTTGTCGTGTCTGTTGCTAAATCATTTTTCATCGATATAAATTATGGAGTAGGAGTTTTCTCGATGTACGAGGTGTATCAATACCAGGAACCTGCCAAACAGCCATTGGCAGACATCATCTCACACTGCAACTACGTGTCTAGAGAAAACAAGAAATCCTTGAACATTTCATGGTTTGATCTTATCCAAGACAAGCTTACGTCAACTAATGCTGGTGACGCACGTGTATAATTCGCGGCATGATATATCGCATGGTCTTAGGATACTTCTACCAGTAATGAGAACAAGCTTAGGTGAATACCTCGCATTATACAGAGCCACATGGAGAAGTATAAAGTACCCATGCCTACCAATTGTATAGCATGTTCCTGTGCACGTGTGTGAATGTGTATAATTGTGTGGCATGCTATTAAGTTCATGCATGATATGGATGATGGAATGAACTTAGCACATTGCTAGTAACTACCAGATTCATTGGTGGGATGAGCACAATCATTTAGATGCTAAATTTGTCCCTCTTATGATGTATCTGTTGCATGTGGATAAAAAAGATCGACTTCTTTTTGTGCTGACAAGTAGTTATGATTGATTAGGTATTTGGACTTCATGGTGCGGCAACTGCAACGGCCACAATACGCCGAAATTGGTCTTAACATCGACCTAGTTATCCACTCTAGCGCTGTCCTAATTTCCCAGTCCTAGCTATCCAACCCAGCACTGTCCTAGTTGTTCGCTCAATGTCTGTCCTACTTGTCCATTCCAGTACTGTCCTAGTTGTCCACCCCAGCACTATCCTAGTTGTTCGCTCCAGATCTGTCATGTTTGTCCACTCAAGCACTGTCCTAGTTGTTCGTTCCAGGTCTGTCCTATATTTGTTCACTCCAGCACTGTCCTAGTTGTCCAATCCAGCACTGTCCTAATGATCCACTTCTAGCGGTTCGCTCCAGGTCTGTCCTATATTTGTTCACTCCAGCACTGTCCTAGTGATCCACTTCCAATTTTTCCTCCAGGTCTGTCCTATATTTGTTCACTCCACCACTGTCCTAGTGATCCACTTCTAGCGGTTCGCTGGTTCGCTCCAGGTCTGTCCCTTTATTTGTTCACTCCACCACTGTCCTAGTGATCCACTTCTAGTTGTGTGCTCAGTACGGTCCCAGTTGTCCACTCCTCGGAAGTGGACGGCTGGTCATCGGAAGTCCTCAGAGGTCGGACAGCAGTGGCGACACCAACAGCCAGACGCGGCTGTAACTGACCCCGGCCTGTGTGCGTGTCATCGACAGAGTGCCTGGAGCCACCACCAGGTCACGAGGTCATCTGCTACACCGACGGGTGGGCGGACAACAGTCGCCTCAGCACTTGTGGCTGCTCTCACCTGGTGTTGCCTCCTCTCGAACTGGACAACACGTTCACTCTATCAGGTGGGTCCAGCCAACGTTTGTTTGTTTGTTTATTCATTTAGCACATCATAGCACACATATAAGATGAGCAATTTTGCGATTGGCACAAAGGACCAAAGTTGTCTTAAGTCGAGGTGCCTCTCGCAACAACGTTTCCAACCAATACAACTTAACCACCGACACGGTGCGACAATCGCTACCCGCCCCGCCAGCACGCCCCATCGGCACAAAGCATGCATTCATGTGTATGGTACTCATACTACGCCCGCACCCGGCAGCACCTGGTTAGTTCCGTGTGTTAATTTGTTGTGTTAAAGCGTTCAGCATGGACGCAGCGGTGGCATGTGATGACCTTGCTCTGGGTATAGGACATAGAGCCTGTGACTTACGGTGTAATTTGCATCGTACTATCAAGCAAACAACGACAGTGCCAAAGGTATCGCATGGCGGTGTACGCATGAGTGCCAATGTACAAAAGCCTCCTTATATGACGTCAGCTATTATATAGGGATTATATAGGGATATATAGGGAGTCATTATATGACGTCAGCTGAGCTCTGCGCTCCGCGAATGAGAGCATTCTTCAGCAGTAATTGAGCCTGTTGAGACAGTTTGCCTGCATATCTCGGAGCAGCCTCGGGCGTATGCCACATTGTCCCGACTAACGAGCCGCTTCCTTATTAATTGCCGAGTTCCGGCTCTCTGTGGCTTTGTAAGTAGTCGCCAAGGTTTGAATCGGACGCCGTACAGCGCGTTGCTCGACAGTAAACCGGAATGAGACTCGTCTTACCGGGCAGCTCATGGGGCCTGGCTGGCGCGGCTCAGACCGTCCTCAGGCTGGCTCAAGATCTGGCCAGCAACTCGTTATGGCTGTGGTATGAGACACAGGTGCCAGGCACTACGTCAAGCTGACAACCGAGCTGCTCACAGGTGGGCGAGAGCTCGGTTAGCAAGAAAGCGCATGGCTATCAAAAACGAATGTGACTTCGTCTTATTGCGCAGACTCAGCAGAGGTCGTGTGGGTAGGGAACGGGAGATTACGCTCTGTACGAGCCGACACCAAAGGTGGTGTGGGTAGGGAACGGGAGACTCCGCTCTGTACGAGTCGACACCAAAGGTGGTGTGGGTAGGGAACGGGAGACTCCGCCCTGTACGAGCCGACACCAAAGGTGGTGTGGGTAGGGAACGGGAGACTACGCTCTGTACGAGTCGACACCAAAGGTGGTGTGGGTAGGGAACGGGAGACTCCGCCCTGTACGAGTCGACACCAAAGGTGGTGTGGGTAGGGAACGGGAGATTCCGCCCTGTACGAGTCGACACCAAAGGTGGTGTGGGTAGGGAACGGGAGACTCCGCCCTGTACGAGTCGACACCAAAGGTGGTGTGGGTAGGGAACGGGAGACCCCGCCTCTGTACGAGCCGACACCAAAGGTGGTGTGGGTAGGGAACGGGAGATTCCGCCCTGTACGAGTCGACACCAAAGGTGGTGTGGGTAGGGAACGGGAGACTCCGCCCTGTACCAGCCGGCACCAAAGGTGGTGTGGGTAGGGAACGGGAGACTCCGCCCTGTACCAGCCGGCACCAAAGGTGGTGTGGGTAGGGAACGGGCGACTCCGCCCTGTACCAGCCGGCACCAAAGGTGGTGTGGGTAGGGAACGGGAGACCACGCTCTGTACGAGTCGACACCAAAGGTGGTGTGGGTAGGGAACGGGAGACTCCGCCCTGTACGAGCCGACACCAAAGGTGGTGTGGGTAGGGAACGGGAGACCACGCTCTGTACGAGCCGACACCAAAGGTGGTGTGGGTAGGGAACGGGAGACTCCGCCCTGTACGAGTCGACACCAAAGGTGGTGTGGGTAGGGAACGGGAGACTACGCCCTGTACGAGTCGACACCAAAGGTGGTGTGGGTAGGGAACGGGAGATTCCGCCCTGTACGAGTCGACACCAAAGGTGGTGTGGGTAGGAAACCGGGGAGTTCCGGGCCTGTAGGAGACGACACAAAAGGCCGAAGAAAATTAGACATCAGATACGATAGGCAAATTATAGAATATTCAGTGCGGTAACCACGACCTTTTTCTGTCACAAGCCGGCTAATGTTTGGCATCGCTTGACGCGTCTCGCCTGATATCTGTCACTCTCGATATTTCCAAGGCTGAATTCCGCCGCCTAACGTGCATGTCGGAACGTGGGTCTAGGTTTGGGAAGGCACAATGCATGAAGGCAACTGGCAGGCCAAAATAGATTAGTGGGCATACCATATAGGGTTCCATGTTAAAAGTATAAATTATTGCGAGGGCACAGCCGACATTTGGGGGAGGGGAAAGTGCCCTCCCGAAAGTATTCCAAGCTGCACCCATATGTCAGCAGGTGTTGCATGTCCCCGCCAAATGCCGGATTTACGCAGATACTGCTACAACGCGTTCACAACGTCCGGATTGGAAGCGCCTTCATTTGATGTCACGTGATGTCACGTGCTCATGGAACCAGCCAGTCAGATGATTCTTGGATTGCCGATAAAAACGCTGCCAGCGGAGGAGAGGACAGTGCGTTTGATCTTTGGCGCATTCGCCGACATTAGTCAGGCACGTCCTCTGATGACGCCTGCCAGCGTCAGGCACATCCTCTGAGGAAGTCGTCAGCTGGCGTCAGGCACGTCCTCTGAGGACACCCGCCAGCGTCAGGCACATCCTCTGAGGAAGTCGTCAGCTGGCGTCAGGCACGTCCTCTGAGAGTAGTGTCAGCCAGCGTCAGGCACATCCTCTGGAGGTTGTCAGCCAGGGTAGCTGAGGGCCAGCGTCAGGCACATCCTCTGAGGAAGTCGTCAGCTGGCGTCAGGCACGTCCTCTGAGGAGAGGCGTCAGCTGGCGTCAGGCACATCCTCTGAGGTTGTCAGCTAGCGTCAGGCACATCCTCTGAGGAGGTCGTCAGCTAGCGTCAGGCACGTCCTCTGAGGAGGTCGTCAGCTAGCGTCAGGCACGTCCTCTGAGGAGGTCGTCAGCTGGCGTCAGGCACATCCTCTGTGAAGGACGCTCGCCAGAGTCGGCCACATATTCTGAGAAGAAAGTCAGTCAGCGTCAGACACGTCCCTGAGAAGGACGTCCGCTAGTGTCAGACACGTCCCTGAGAAGAACGTCCGCTAGTGTCAGACACGTCCCTGAGAAGGACGTCAGCTAGTGTCAGACACGTCCCTGAGAAGGACGTCCGCTAGTGTCAGACACGTCCCTGAGAAACGTCGCTAGTGTCGTCCCGAGACGTCCGCTAGTGTCAGACACGTCCCTGAGAAGGACGTCCGCTAGTGTCAGACACGTCCCTGAGAAGTACGTCCGCTAGTGTCAGACACGTCCCTGAGAAGGACGTCCAGCTAGTGTCAGACACGTCCCTGAGAAGGACGTCAGCTAGTGTCAGACGTAGTGTCAGACACGTCCCTGAGAAAGGTGAACGTCGCTAGTGTCAACACGTCCCTGAGAAGGCCATCAGCTAGTGTCAGACACGTCCCTGAGAAATACGTCAGCTAGTGTCAGACACGTCCCTGAGAAGGACGTCAGCTAGTGTCAGACACGTCCCTGAGAAGGGCGCCCGTCAGCGACACTACACACGGTACGCACAACTCGAATGCAGCTCTGAAGTAGACGCGGCCTGAAGCAGATTGAGATGTCATGCCTAAGTAGCGTCGCACCACAGTTGATGCGGCCATGCCATTACCTGATGATTAATCCCCCCGGTGCCGACTGGCGGTTGATCGAGGCATGCACTTATCGTTGCGCACGGCTTCGACAGAAGAATGATCGGGCTGAGATATTCCGCCGAACGGACACAGGCCGCGATAACACGAGACTCTTCGGATACAGAACTATACGGAATATACTGTTTACTATACGGATATGTACAGAATGTACTATGCGGATATGAGACTGTACGGACACCGGACTGTGTGGATACGAATTGCAATGACGCGGAACTGTGCGATCACAGGGCGGTAACGATGCCGGACTGTACGGCTTCGGGACTGTACGGCTTCGGGACTGTACGGATTACGGGACTGTACGGATTACGGGACTGTATGGATACGGGACTGTGCGGATACGGGACTGTACAGATACGGGACTGTACAGATACGGGACTGTACAGATACGGGACTGTACAGATACGGGACTGTACGGATATGGGACTGTATGGATACGGGACTGTACGGATACGGGACTGTACAGATACGAGACTGTACAGATACGGGACTGTACAGATACGAGACTGTACAGATACGGGACTGTACAGATACGGGACTGTACAGATACGAGACTGTACAGATAAGGGACTGTACAGATACGAGACTGTACAGATACGGGACTGTACAGATACGAGACTGTACATATATGGGACTGTATGGATACGGGACTGTATGGATACGGGACTGTATGGATACGGGACTGTACAGATACAGGACTGTACAGATACGGGACTGCACAGATACGGGACTGTACAGATACGGGACTGTGCGGATTCGGGACTGTACAGATACGGGACTGTACAGATACGGGACTGTACAGATACGGGACTATACAGATACGGGACTGTACAGATACGGCACTATTCGGATACGGGACTGTGCGGATACCTAACTGTACAGATAAGGGACTGTACAGATACGGGACTGTACAGATACGGGACCGTGCGGACACGGAACTGTACTGACACAGAACTGTATGGATACGGGACTGTGCTGATGCCGGACTGCGCTAATACGGGATGGTATAGATACGGGACTGTATGACAGCCACGTTAGCAGCATCGCGGTAATATAATATCGACATTACCGACACAGACATGCCAGCAACGGAACGATAAGATATTAACATTACCACAGCTACAGCAGCAGCAGTACGGAAATATGATAAAGATTTTACCACAGCTATAGCAACAGCAACACGGTAATATAATATCGACATTATCAGTCACATCAGCAGCAACACGTATGATGTAGACATTACCACAGCTACGTCGGCAGCAGTGCGAAAACATGCTGCTTGCCCATTGCACAGATAGAATGTAAAGTCGTCCGGTTCTGAGCAGCATTCTGCGCTGATTCGTTCATGACATCACGGGTTTGCTGAGGTGGTCGACCATCGCCTTTCGTGGAGCAAGAGCTGGCTGGGCCGTGGGAAACGAGAAAGAGAGCTCAACAATCTCCCCAGTCGGCGCCAAAAGCGACCCAATCAGGGCTCGGATACACCCAAATACGCGGAACAACGGTAGGCGGGTTGGCGGTCTTTTCGCGTATTACAACTTCTTCTTTTTTGTTATCGTGACACTTAGCACCTATGATCAAATTTGCATCACTAATCTGGGCGAGCACACGCCATGCGACATAGAACTTACAAGGCCTTGAGATGTACGATCGGGTATGATGTGGTCAGGAGCAGAATCGATGTCATGTGGGCCACAATTAAAAAACCTCAGCGCATTGGAGAATCCGGGAAGAGCAGCAATTAAGGGCATGTAAGCCGATCCCTATGGACATGTGCTCCTCCTGGAGGACCGATTGCAACCCTCGACCAGCTCAGTGATATCAGTCGATGTCGCCCTTCTGAGTAGAAAGGGGGTACCTGGGGTGCATAAGTGCAACCCCACCCCACATTCGCCTAAAAAACTGCCTCAAAATCAGTGGTGCTCCCACCCCCAGACAAGCGTCCCTTCCCGACCAAAGTTACTAAATCCGTCTCCGCCCCAGGGTATGAGCAAATCAGAGGTATCTGCCGAAAATATGCAGGTGGCAACTCCACTGGGTATTCCTGGTGCTGTGTTCACATGCTTGAGTAGTTCTACACTATTTGCCACATGTTACCGGACAATGTTAGTTATATCATTTCCAACGTTATCGTCAGGACATTTTTATAGGAAAACCTAGGAAAACCTAGGAAAAACATTTTTATAGGAAAGGAAAATAATGATAATATCGAATGAATACAGAAACCATATGGCACCACGTAAACCATAGGACGGCGCATCACGTCACATAGAATGCTGCTAAAGACACGCGATGAACGATAGGTCATAAAGAATAATTCAGAAACTCTTGCACCATTGCTTACGTTGCATGAGTGCACGATGCGAATGATCAGTATAGCTTTATTTATTAAGCAAAACCCCGGAAACCTATAAGGTCACTGTGGACTGATTGCAGGGTATTTCCCCAAAGGTAAATATCTAAATGAATGGCTTATGGCATCAATTCTGATTTAACATAGCTGATGATTTTCACAGGATGTGGATTGAAAAAAAATTAATTAGCATCCGAATGTCATAGTACAATACATGTGTCCTACTTTCCTCCAATAACACTCAGTCCTTCGGCACTGGTCACAACACCTACTGTATTTCGAACGGGAAAATCGACAGTGCCGAGTCGTAGCCAGAATTTGGTCCAGGGGTGCGAACACCTGAATAGGGCGCTCCTACCTACTTAGGCCTCCCACACCCCATCCCCGCTTTTCCGAAACGGCTTAGATTTCGGTCCCTATGTTTTCAAGAGACCATTATGTGGAACCATGATGCGATTTAGTGATGTGGCAGTGTGGCGTTGATGGCTATGTGACGTGGCAGTGTCGCGTTGAGCCGGATGCATGTGCCGTGGCAGTGTGGCGTTGATGGCTATGTGACGTGGCAGAGTGGCGTTGATGGCTATGTGACGTGGCAGTGTGGCGTTGATGGCTATGTGACGTGGCAGTGTGGCGTTGATGGCTATGTGACGTGGCAGTGTGGCGTTGATGGCTATGTGACGTGGCAGTGTGGCGTTGATGGCTATGTGACGTCAACGAATTTTCTGAGAATAAAATGTGTTTAATCAGCTTCAAATCAGTTTGTGTGCTATGTGTAAGGTCGTGCTGCGTATTCCACTATGGGCGCAGTGCAACAAAGTTCGCGAGTGGAATCCTATAGAGCTCTGGGGTGAAAATGTAGCCCCGGCTGGTGTTAAGGGTACGGCGCAGTGCCAACGAACAGCGCTCATTGTTGAATGTGTTTGCAGTGAGAAGTATTCGTGTATCGGCGCTGTTCTGTGCGTGCGTACGAGGATGTAGGATGCGTGCCGAGTCGTGGCGAAGTGTGGTGTGTTCAGGATGTGACGTAGTGATTTTGCGAGAGTGCTGGGAGACTCGCGTGTGAAGGTGTGCTGTGGTTCGGCCTTGTGCAGAGTGGGTGTTGGACGCCGGTGTGGGTGTCATTGTGTTGCGGTCTGGCCTGACCCCTCGGCAAGGTGAACCCCCCGACTGAAAATGAAATTGGATTCGTTGCACCCTGGATCGAGCTTTTTCCCCTTGGACCCTGCCCCGGCCGCAATGGCCTAGAGCAGTGGGCTCGTCACCGTTAGGTTTGCTCCGTGGGGTAAAGGTTAGCTGGGAGACATAGAGAAGTTGGGATTTTGGTGTGGGTGAACTTCCTTCTCGAGTCGCAGAAGTGCTCACAGAGAGTAGCTGGAACTCTTGTTGATTGCTGCCTTATTGCCTCTTCTTTTCTTCTTGCTTCTTGCTCTTCTTGTCTTCTTGCTTCTTGGGCTTCTTCTGCTTCTTGTCATTGTTGGCGTCCCTCAGCGCGAGGGCGCACAACCTCTTCTTTGAGCCTCACTAAGGAAGAACCCAATCAGTTTTGCACTGGGTTGAGGGAGAGTGCGCTCAGAGGAGTACCGAGTCATAGAGGTCATTTGGGCTGCCTTTAGAGAAAGTGGATTTTGCAAGCAAGTCAAGCAAGCAGGGCCTTTACGTTAAGAGAGTCTTGCGTTACAAGGTATGTGAAGTTTCGGTGATGAAGGCTGGGTTGGGCGAGGGAAATCTGATCTTTAAAAGTTTTGTCAGTTTTGCTTCGCTTCTCCGCAAAACAGTTTATACTTCGGGTGGAGAGGGAGTGACGAGATAGGCGGCTTTGCCGGGGTGCCAGGTACTAGTATATTAGCCTGCTCTTTTCCAAGAGCACCGAGGCGCCGACCGTGCGGACAAAGAGGAAATTGATGGCGCCGCCTATCACGCCGGCTGCCGAGTGGTAGTTGTTCACATTTCAGGGCAAATTGGCTCATCTACGTCCGATGGCACCTCTGGGTAATTATTTTAAAGTATGCCAAGGTTTAAACCAAGTCTGATCATCCACGTCCGTCGGCGCCGCTAGATAGCCATTTAATTTGAATGGGAAGGCGAATCGGCTGATGTAAGTCCGATGCCAATTATGTATGGCTGTTCGCGTTATTCCTACTAGTGTACGTGCGGGCATGCATTGCGTGTTGGAGTGCCCGTTAAAGTCTGTGTTGGTGTCTACATTGCTCCTGCTAGTTTGGTGGCGTACAGATAGCCAAATAGTGATTGCAGAAGTTTTAGGTGCTTCCCACCCAGATGCGATGAAAACCAGAGGCCGATGCCCCCTTTTTAGTAGAAGGCCTCGAGTGGTTCCCTTGTAGCGGCAAAGCTAGCACAGTCTAGCAGGATGTGGCCTAATGTTAATGTGGTGCTGCAGGTGTCGCAGTGAGGTGTTGTATTATGGTCATCCTCTAGTTGAGGCTGTGTTAGCTTAGCATAACCAGTTCTGCGTCTGGTGAGGCCGATTTTCTTTTTGCTGTCATTGGTTTGATGTGAGAGTGGTTGGGGCGGTGGGGTGTCGACTTATTTTCTCGCAATATTTCACAAAGCACAATAATTTCTCATACTATTTCCTCTCAAGTACTCATCTTCTATGTTCCGAGAGATAGTTCTACCACGGCGCTTCTGCCGCCGGAGCATAATAGG
Organism: Imbricaverruca yamaguchii; assembly: GCA_034440575.1. Classification (NCBI taxonomy): domain Eukaryota; kingdom Metazoa; phylum Arthropoda; class Thecostraca; family Neoverrucidae; genus Imbricaverruca; species Imbricaverruca yamaguchii. The sequence goes on from JAOTOL010001014.1 coordinate 142,116, forward strand.
TGGTGATGCTCCACGTGCCGCGACATCTATAGTGACCCCCACTAAGTCACTACCGCCGGAGCACAATAGGTGGTGATGCTCCACGTGCCGCGACATCTATAGTGACCCCCACTAAGTCACTACCGCCGGAGCACAATAGGTGGTGATGCTCCACGTGCCCCGACATCTATAGTGACCCCCACTAAGTCACTACCGCCGGAGCACAATAGGTGGTGCTTCCACGTGCCCCGACATCTATAGTGACCCCCACTAAGTCACTACCGCCGGAGCACAATATGGTGGTGATGCTCCACGTGCCCCGACATCTATAGTGACCCCCACTAAGTCACTACCGCCGGAGCACAATAGGTGGTGATGCTCCGAGCATCTATAGTGACCCCCACTAAGTACTACGAAAAGGGTCGTGCCCGCGACATCTATAGTGACCCCCACTAAGTCACTACCGCCGGAGCACAATAGGTGGTGATGCTCCACGTGCCGCGACATCTATAGTGACCCCCACTAAGTCACTACCGCCGGAGCACAATAGGTGGTGATGCTCCACGTGCCGCGACATCTATAGTGACCCCCACTAAGTCACTACCGCCGGAGCACAATAGGTGGTGATGCTCCACGTGCCGCGACATCTATAGTGACCCCCACTAAGTCACTACCGCCGGAGCACAATAGGTGGTGATGCTCCACGTGCCCCGACATCTATAGTGACCCCCTAAAGTCACTACCGCCGGAGCACAATAGGTGGTGATGCTCCACGTCCCCCCACAACTAAAAAACCCCCCACTAAGTCACTACCGCCGGAGCACAATAGGTGGTGATGCTCCACGTGCCCCGACATCTATAGTGACCCCCACTAAGTCACTACCGCCGGAGCACAATAGGTGGTGATGCTCCACGTGCCCCGACATCTATAGTGACCCCCACTAAGTCACTACCGCCGGAGCACAATAGGTGGTGATGCTCCACCGTGCCGACATCTATAGTGACCCCCACTAAGTCACTACCGCCGGAACACAATAGGTGGTGATGCTCCGACATCTATAGTGACCCCCACTAAGTCACTACCGCCGGAGCACAATAGGTGGTGATGCTCCACGTGCCGCGACATCTATAGTGACCCCCCCACTAAGTCACTACCGCCGGAGCACAATAGGTGGTGATGCTCCACGTGCCCCGACATCTATAGTGACCCCCACTAAGTCACTACCGCCGGAGCACAATAGGTGGTGATGCTCCACGTGCCCCGACAATGCTCCACGTGCCGCGACATCTATAGTGACCCCCACTAAGTCACTACCGCCGGAGCACAATAGGTGGTGATGCTCCACGTGCCGCGACATCTATAGTGACCCCCACTAAGTCACTACCACCGGAACACAATAGGTGGTGATGCTCCACGTGCCCCGACATCTATAGTGACCCCCACTAAGTCACTACCGCCGGAGCACAATAGGTGGTGATGCTCCACGTGCCGCGACATCTATAGTGACCCCCACTAAGTCACTACCGCCGGAGCATAATAGGTGGTGATGCTCCACGTGCCGCGACATCTATAGTGACCCCCACTAAGTCACTACCGCCGGAGCACAATAGGTGGTGATACTCCACGTGACCCGACATTTATAGAGACCGCCACTGGGTCACTACCGCTCTCTACAGACAAAGACATGACGCTCGATCTTGTGCCCTCGGCACGGGGTCCGAGGCTGCCTCCTACCCTCGCCTGTCCAACACCGTTAATGGCGCTTTAATCGGCCTTTGAATGAGTTCCAGTGTGCAATCCGCTGAATCGCAAGCACCAGCGCAGACACTGAAGCGACGATGCAGACGAAGTCTCGCAGAACCAGTCGTAATGCTGAGAATACTTAAGGAGTCCTTCTCGGCCTTCTCCTTCTCGGATTTGCTGCCCGCAATCCACTTAGGTGGTAGAGATGAGCAGCTGGTTGTGTAACACGTTCCGGTGGTTCACTTGGTATCAATGGCGTCGATCAAAGGCGGCCAATTTGCATCACAAGCACGCGAGGGTACCACCCGGAGTGGTGTTAGCATCCGTGGTCCTTTACATCCGTTCACATGAGGTGTGTGTTCGAGTTTCGAGGTGTTAATTCGGCATTCTAACATGGTGCACACCTGGGGAGGATTTACATCGTTGGTGGTACACCTGGCGTGGATTTGAGCTGTCGATGGCACACCGGATCTGTGTTGGTGGTACACACCTGGCGTGGATTGGTGTTTGAGCTGTCGATGGCACACACCTGGCGTGGATCTGAGGTGTTGGTGGTATACACCTGGCGTGGATCTGAGCTGTCGATGGCATGCACCTGGCGTGGATCTGCAGTGTCGGCGGTCCACATCTTGCTGATATACAGTGGCGGTGGTGCACACCTGGCATGGATCTGAGGTGTTGGTGGTACACACCTGGCGTGGATCTGAGGTGTTGGCGGTATGTACCTGGCGTGGATCTGAGGTGTTGGTGGTGCACACCTGGCGCGAATCTGAGGCGTCGGTGGCGGGCCACACACCCCGCTCTGCCATTTGCGAGGCTTGTTTCCGCTGACCGATGTTGCTGCTGCAGTCGGCGCCAGCTTTCACACTGCGCCGGGGGTCAAGGGCTGATGCTGGGCTGGAGATGGCCCGCCGTCGCCGTCCGTATCTGCATAAGCTGTCCCTGGCGGACCGTGTCCGGCCGGTGGGGGGAGGGGGTGGGCGCTCAGACGAGAGCAGCAGGGGTGGACATCAGATGGCGGCAGCAGGGGCGGACCTAGGTCGGCAGCAGGGGCGGACCTCAGCCGGCAGGGGCGGACCTAAGTCGGCAGCAGGGGCGGCTCAGACGGCAACAGCAGGGGCGGACATCAGATGGCGGCAGCAGGGGCGGACCTAGGTCGGCAGCAGGGGCGGACCTCAGCCGGCAGCAGGGGTGGGCGCTCAGACGAGAGCAGCAGGGGTGGACCTCAGACGAGAGCAGCAGGGGCGGACATCAGACGGCAGCAGGGGCGGACCTCAGACGGCAGCAGGGGCGGACCTCAGACGGCAGCAGGGGCGGACCTCAGACGGCAGCAGGGGCGGACCTCAGACGGCAGCAGGGGCGGACCTCAGATCGGCAGCAGGGGCGGACCTCAGACGGCAGCAGGGGCGGACCTCAGACGGCAGCAGGGGCGGACCTCAGACAGCAGCAGGGGCGGACCTAGGTCGGCAGCAGGGTGTGGACCTCAGATGAGAGCAGCAGGGGCGGACCTCAGTCGGCAGCAGGGGCGGACATCAGACGGCAGCAGGGGCGGACCTCAGACAGCAGCAGGGGCGGACCTCAGCCGGCAGCAGGGGCGGACCTCAGACAGCAGCAGGGGCGGACATCAACAGTCGGCAGCAGGGGCGGACATCAGACAGCAGCAGGGGTGGACCTCAGACGGCAACAGCAGGGGCGGACTTCAGACGGCAGCAGGGGCGGACCTCAGACAGCAGCAGGGGCGGACCTCAGCCGGTAGCAGGGGCGGACCCAAATCAGGGGGGGGGGGAAAGGTGCGATGCCATGTCCAGCTTTTGGGGTGTCGTCCAGAAGCCGAGTTTATGATCCAGAAGCCGAGAGTGTCGCCCAGAAACCGAGATCATCACCCAGAATCCGAGAGAGTGACCCTGGCAGTTCCAGTCATGCGGAGAGTGTCGGGACAATTTATGTCAGTTGCACAACCAGGGTAGATAATGCCATACTAAGCCATATTAGCCTCTCGCCGTTCAAGCAGCGACTGACTGTGGTAACCCTCGGGTACCGAAATTGGCCTTAATTGAGCTCAACGGAGGAGTCCCGGAGGTGTTTGTGGCCCGAATGGAAGCAGGATCCCTGGGAGGTGGAGAGGGTCTTGAAGCTGGGGTGATCCAATGATCATGAGGCCCTACAAAATAATTAGTTTCCCCGCTCATCATGTCAACAGGCTCTGGTTCCCCCTTTAGTCTCGGTCCTATAGACAGCTGACGGCATGAGCGGAAAGTGAAACATTGCAGGAGTTGCAACCACAATAGTAACTTTCTTATAGCCTTACGTCTTATATTCCAATTTGCAATACCAATTGCTTTTTTTCGGTCACGCAGACAGTGGCAAACCTGGTCGATGCGCCCTAAAACTCAGATAGCCAACCAAACCAGACATTTTCACCAGCACCTTCGCTAGTGACCCTCCAACCGCCGGCGTGTAGAGGTGGCATAGCTGCAGAATGGCGCCAAATGTGGCGGGCAGATGTGGAATATCTGCAGAATAACACAAACTGTGGCGGGTAGAGGTGGCATAGCTGCAGAATAGCGCCAACTGTGGCGGGCAGATATGGAATAACTGCAGAATAACACAAACTGTGGCGGGTAGAGGTGGCATAGCTGCAGAATAGCGCCAACTGTGGCGGGCAGATGTGGAATAACTGCAGAATAACACAAACTGTGGCGGGTAGAGGCGGCATAGCTGCAGAATAGCGCCAAATGTGGCGGGCAGATGTGGAATAACTGCAGAATAACACAAACTGTGGCGGGTAGAGGCGGCATAGCTGCAGAATAGCGCCAACTGTGGCGGGCAGATGCGGCATGGCTGCAGAATAACACAAACTGTGGCGGGTAGAGGCGGCATAGTTGTAGAATAGCGCCAACTGTGGCGGACAGATGCGGCATGGCTGCAGAATAACACGAACTGTGGCGGGCAGAGGTGGAACACCTGCATAATAGCTTCGACTGTGGCGAGCAGAGTTCGCATAGCTCCAGAATGGCGCCAACTGTATCGGACTGGAGGAGCAGTACACACGGCGCGCTGAGACGATCGCTGCTGGAAGAGGTCCGGTTGTCATGCCCCTCCCCTCCCTGCCGACCGGTTCCCATCTGGCTGCCCCCCACCCCCTACTCTCCCGTCCTGTCCCTCCACTCATGACATATTGAAATTAGTCGTGGTATCTTGTGTCGGGAGAATCCTCACCCGTTATCAGCGGTGTCAAGGCTGCTTGACTTCAGGCCTGCAATTAATTGCACGGCCCCCAGCGAAATGGTGGGGGCCGCTCACGTGTGTTCAGCAGCAAGTACACCGTCCACTGTCCACTGTCCACTGTCCACTGTCCACTGTCCACTGTCCACTGTCCACTGTCCACTGTCCACTGTCCACTGTCCACTGTCCACTGTCCACTGTCCACTGTCCACTGTCCACTGTCCACTGTCCACTGTCCACTGTCCACTGTCCACTGTCCACTGTCCACTGTCCACTGTCCACTGTCCACTGTCCACTGTCCATTGTCCACTGTCCACTGTCCACTGTCCACTGTCCACTGTCCACTGTCCACTGTCCACTGTCCACTGTCCACTGTCCACTGTCCACTGTCCACTGTCCACTGTCCACTGTCCACTGTCCACTGTCCACTGTCCACTGTCCACTGTCCACTGTCCACTGTCCACTGTCCACTGTCCACTGTCCACTGTCCACTGTCCACTGTCCACTGTCCACTGTCCACTGTCCACTGTCCACTGTCCACTGTCCACTGTCCACTGTCCACTGTCCACTGTCTACCGTCCACCGTCCACTGTCCACTGTTCACTGTCCATTGTCCACCGTCCACTGTCCACTGTCCACTGTCCACTGTCCACCGTACACTGTCCACTGTCCACTGTCCACTGTCCACTGTCCACTGTCCACTGTCCACCGTCCACTGTCCACTGTCCACTGTCCACTGTCCACTGTCCACTGTCCACCGTCCACCGTCCACTGTCCACCGTCCACCGTCCACCGTCCACCGTCCACCGTCCACCGTCCACCGTCCACCGTCCACCGTCCACCGTCCACCGTCCACCGTCCACCGTCCACTGTCCACCGTCCACCGTCCACCGTCCACCGTCCACCGTCCACCGTCCACCGTCCACCGTCCACCGTCCACCGTCCACCGTCCACCGTCCACCGTCCACCGTCCACCGTCCACCGTCCACCGTCCACCGTCCACCGTCCACCGTCCACCGTCCACCGTCCACCGTCCACCGTCCACCGTCCACCGTCCACCGTCCACCGTCCACCGTCCACCGTCCACCGTCCACCGTCCACCGTCCACCGTCCACGCTTCACTCCGCCGTTCACACCGCTCACCGTCGGCCGTGGTCGGTGGACAGTCTGGTACAAGGTGAGACGTGTGGCATGCATAATGCGATCCAGGTGGCTGGTGGCAACCAAAGCACGCCACAAGGCCACAGGCAGATCAGCGGTGACGATTACGAGTACAGGCCAGGAATTGAATACCGTGCAAACACTCGAGGACCAATGCCCCGATCTCGCACACACATATTGAACCGAAGCGCAGCACCTGGAAGCGGGTGTTGTTGGTTGTTGTTCTTGGTCGTTGTTGGTTGTGGCCTTGCGAAGCCCTCGGCAGCGAGTCCATGTGGCATGGCCTGCCCCCCCCCCCCCCATCCCGGTAGGAAGTGCGGGCACCGGAGGTAATTGAACCCAACACGTCAGGCATGCCAGGCGATCAGCTTAGCCACTGGGCCTATATGCTTGTGGGTGCAGAACATAACTAAGTACCCGGAGGATAGTATAAGTGTTTAATGCCACTGGGAATGGCGTGTCAGGATTTCATGGACAGCACTTTGACGATATATTTGATTCCAGGTACCTACATCTGCGGTTACGTACATTTGCTCGTATAAACTTTCCCACTCAAGTACATTTGTACTTATGAACATTTGTTCTGATGTACTTTTGTGAAGTATGTTTGCGCATCCAGACATTTTTGCACACGTACATTTCTGCGTATGTACTTTTGCTCTGTCGTACATTTGCTCGTACTTAGACTTGCCCGTACGTACCTATGCGCGTACGTACATTTGCTGACGTACATTTGTGTATATGTATCTGCCATGCGTACCTTTGGTTTACTTGCATGCATCTGGTTACCCAGGTAAGGATCATGCTACACTCGTATTGATACATTATCAGGCTGCCCAGACAGTGTCGGTACAGTATCAGCCTGTCCAGACAGTGTCGGTACAGTATCAGCCTGCCCGGACAGTGTCGGTACAGTATCAGCCTGTCCAGACAGTGTCGGTACAGTATCAGCCTGTCCAGACAGTGTCGGTACATTATCAGCCTGTCCAGACAGTGTCGGTACAGTATCAGCCTGCCCAGACAGTGTCGGCACATCACCTGCCCAGACAGTCGGCACATTATCAGCCTGCCCAGACAGTGTCGGCACATTATCAGCCTGCCCAGACAGTATCGGCACATTATCAGCCTGCCCAGACAGTGACGCCCGCCGACACTGTCTGGTGCTGGCAGTGACGACACTGTCTGGTGCTGACAGTGACGACACTGTCTGGTGCTGGCAGTGACGACACTGTCTGGTGCTGGCAGTGACGACACTGTCTGGTGCTGACAGTGACGACACTGTCTGGTGCTGGCAGTGACGACACTGTCCGGTGCTGCAGTGACGACACTGTCGTGCTGCAGTGACGCCACTGTCTGGTGCTGGCAGTGACGCCATTGTCTGGTGCTGGCAGTGACGACACTGTCTGGTGCTGGCAGTGACGACACTGTCTGGTGCTGGCAGTGACGACACTGTCTGGTGCTGACAGTGACGACACTGTCTGGTGCTGGCAGTGACGACACTGTCTGGTGCTGGCAGTGACGACATTGTCTGGTGCTGGCAGTGACGACACTGTCTGGTGCTGGCAGTGACGCATCCGGGTGACTGCCTGGTGCTGGCAGTGCGCTCAGTCGACACTGTCTGGTGCTGGCAGTGACGACACTGTCTGGTGCTGACAGTGACGACACTGTCTGGTGCTGACAGTGACGACACTGTCTGGTGCTGGCAGTGACGACACTGTCTGGTGCTGGCAGTGACGACACTGTCTGGTGCTGGCAGTGACGACACTGTCTGGTGCTGGCAGTGACGACACTGTCTGGTGCTGACAGTGACGGCTTCGGTGGCCGTGGCGGTCAGTTTGCCTGCCTGTTCTGGAAATCCAGCAGTAATTTCGTCTTGTGGGTAAGCCGGAAGCAGGCCGGATCTGGTCGGGGACTCGGCAGCGGCGTGACAAGTTCAACACCCGATTTGCATCTTGCCGTTGAACTATGGCCAGACCAGGTGGTGAGGTCAGGGTCCATGCCACAAGCCCGGCTTGGCATGTAATCCGGGTCAGTCAAACCGCCATAGCAGTCATTCCGATTATTATTTTTGCTGTCGTACCGACAGGCTTAGGTAGGTATCGTGCCGACGTGGCCCGTCCATTGGCACTGTGCGTCGTCCGTCCATTGGCACCGTCACGTCGTCCGTCCATTGGCACCGTCATGTCGCCCGTCCATTGGCAACGTACGTCGCCGGCCATTGGCACCGTCGTCGCCCGTCCATTGGCACCTTCATGTCGCCGTCCATTGGCACCGTACGTCGCCGTCCATTGGCACCGTCACGTGTCCGTCCATTGGCACCGTCATGTCGTCCGTCCATTGGCACCGATGTGTCGTATGGCACCGTCATGTGCCGTCCATTGGCACCGTCATGTCGTCCGTCCATTGGCACCGTCATGTCGTCCGTCCATTGCTTTGTCCATTGGCACCGTCACGTCGCCCGTCCATTGGCACCGTCACGTCGTCCGTCCATTGGCACCGTCACGTCGTCCGTCCATTGGCACCGTCATGTGCCGTCCATTGGCACCGTCACGTCGCCGTCCATTGGCACCGTACGTCCGTCCATTGGCACCGTATGTGCCGTCCATTGGACGATTGGACCGTCAGTCGCCGTCCATTGGGTCATGTCGTCCGTCCATTGGCACCGTCATGTCGTCCGTCCATTGGCACCGTCATGTCGTCCGTCATTGGACCGTCCATTGGCACCGTCACGTCGCCCGTCCATTGGCACCGTCACGTCGCCCGTCCATTGGCACCGTCACGTCGCCCGTCCATTGGCACCGCCATCGTCGCCCGTCCATTGGCACCGTCACGTCGCCCGTCCATTGGCACCGTCACGTCGCCCGTCCATTGGCACCGTCCATTGGCACCGTCAGTCGCCCGTCCATTGGCACCGTCATGTCGCCGTCCATTGGCACCGTCACGTGGCCCCTGTCCATTGGCACCGTCGTCGCCCGTCCATTGGCACCGTCACGTCGCCCGTCCATTGGCACCGTCACGTCGCCCGTCCATTGGCACCGTCATGTCGCCCGTCCATTGGCACCGTCACGTCGCCCGTCCATTGGCACCGTCACGTCGCCCGTCCATTGGCACCGTCATGTCGTCCGTCCATTGGTGCCGTCCCTTGGCACCGTCATGTCGCCCGTCCATTGGCACCGTCACGTCGTCCGTCCATTGGCACCGTCACGTCGCCGTCCATTGGCACCGTCACGTCGCCGTCCATTGGCACCGTCACGTCGTCCGTCCATTGGCACCGTCACGTCGTCCGTCCATTGGCACCGTCACGTCGCCCGTCCATTGGCACCGTCACGTCGCCCGTCCATTGGCACCGTCACGTCGTCCGTCCATTGGCACCGTCACGTCGCCCGTCCATTGGCACCGTCACGTCGCCCGTCCATTGGCACCGTCACGTCGTCCGTCCATTGGCACCGTCATGTCGCCCGTCCATTGGCACCGTCACGTCGTCCGTCCATTGGCACCGTCACGTCGCCCGTCCATTGGCACCGTCATGTCGCGTCCGTCCATTGGCACCGTCACGTCGTCCGTCCATCCCGACGTCGTCGTATTACCCGTCCATTGGCACCGTCACGTCGCCCGTCCATTGGCACCGTCATGTCGTCCGTCCATTGGCACCGTCACGTCGTCCGTCCATTGGCACCGTCACGTCGTCCGTCCATTGGCACCGTCACGTCGCCCGTCCATTGGCACCGTCACGTCGTCCGTCCATTGGCACCGTCGCACGTCGTCCGTCCATTGGCACCGTCACGTCGTCCGTCCATTGGCACCGTCGCCATTGGCACCGTCACGTCGCCCGTCCATTGGCACCGTCACGTCGCCGTTTGCGTCCGTCCATTGGCACCGTCATGTCGCCCGTCCATTGGCACCGTCATGTCGTCCGTCCATTGGCACCGTCATGTCGCCCGTCCATTGGCACCGTCACGTCACCCGTCCATTGGCACCGTCATGTCGCCCGTCCATTGGCACCGTATTGCGTCGTCCGTCCATTGGCACCGTCACGTCGTCCGTCCATTGGCACCGTCACGTCGCCCGTCCATTGGCACCGTCACGTCGTCCGTCCATTGGCACCGTCACGTCGTCCGTCCATTGGCACCGTCACGTCGCCCGTCCATTGGCACCTTATTGACCGTCGTCCGTCCATTGGCACCGTCACGTCGCCCGTCCATTGGCACCGTCATGTCGCCCGTCCATTGGCACCGTCACGTCGTCCGTCCATTGGCACCGTCATTGCGTCGTCCGGCCATTGGCACTGTTGCGTCGTCCGGCCATTGGCACTGTTGCGTCGTCCGTCCATTTGCTAGACTCGAGGTATAGCCTCCAGGCACTTTGGCATTTTTTTTTTTTTGGGGGGGGGGATGATGATCGTCGTTTCCAGGCTTCATGCAAATACTTCATGATTTCCAGGTGTTTCTTGGCATCACGAATTAAAAAAAAAACACAACAGAATAGCCTGATGAGAGTGGAAACTTTTCAGGGAGGATCCACATGACGCATGTCGTGTGCGATCCAGTTTTTCCTTTGAAAATCGAATTCTGAACGATCGTGGAAGGTCACGTTGGCCTGTCCTTGGCACCCGGCGCCATTTTTCGTGGCGGCAGCTGCCGCCGCCGATGTGGTATCAGCAGGTGAGATAATGTCGCACTGGTGTGTGCCCGTGCCGAGTACGTGACCACGTGATCACTCTCGAGGCGGACGTCACGACAATGGCGCCGCAGTGACTGCCGATCACGATCCGCCGTGGACAGATAAGTGTCGTGCAGCCGAGGTGCTGCCGCCGCCTCTTTTTCCAGTTGTATGGCTAATCAATGACGGGCTGACAATCGCACAGCGAAGTTAAGTTAATACCGCAAACCACTGCCATGGCAAATGAATGAAGACTATGCGCAGTCTTGGTTCTTCAACCTGGTACGCAATTCACGAGTTGCAGGCTATTTAATGAGTGTATTTCAGCACCATCGCGCACTTCATCAACGACTGTACAATTTGACTGTGTGTCGCCCCCCCCCCGCGACTCCTATCACACGCGTGTGCGCTCTCGGCAGATTGGTCGCCAACCATTCATCGGCCCGCTTTGTAGACATGATCCTGGGGCTATAAGTAGAGTATAGCCACCATGATTCTCGGGTAGCGCCGTGTCGTACATCCGGTCACCAGTGGCGCCAAAAGTACGCTCCGTCCGCCGAACCACACAACATTCCGCAGGTGCTCCGCCGGCGACCGGCCGGCTGACCTGTGACGTCATAGGCTGTTCAGCTGGCGACCGGCCGGCTATGACGTCACTCGCTCGTGTTCATTGCTCTCTCGTCGCCGGAGCCGTCAAGTCTCTGTTTGCTTGTTCTTCCAATGGAAAACGTTTGCTTATATTTGCTATATAGTTACGAAGGTAGCTAAGTTAGGGCTACGAGTGGGTGGCACAACAGGCGTGTTCATGCCGACGAATTGCTGGTCTCTATCTTGGGTATAAAAAAGCATTCAACGACCGAGGCTACCTACACGCCTCGCAGCATAGTTAGTTGACTATCCATGCCACTTGCATTATAAAACAGTGCTTACAATTTCCAGAGCTAGGCTAAATAAATTCACACACTACACAGTGACTTCAAGTCAATGATTACACAATGATTTCAGTTGACACGCCTGCAAACGAAAAGACATGGGCATTTGCGATCGGAGAGGTCCGCAGCGTGACGGCACCTGATCCCATTCAAAACGGGCGAGGTTAGTGTATCACCGACTCCCCTCCCCCACCCCTCCCCCCTACGCGACTCCCACCGCACGTGCGTGCGCTGTCGGCAGGTTGGTCGCCAACCATCAATCGGCCGGCTAAAATATACACGGCTGAGCCTGAAATGGGTCCGCTCCGGCGGCCGCACCGGACGCCGGCGGTAGCTGCTAACCCCCTGGCGGTAGCCTAACCCCTGGCGCGCGGTACCCGGTCAGGTCAGACCGCCGGACCGCCGGACCATAACCCCTGGCTCGCGGTACCCGGTCCGGTCGGACCGCCGGACCATAACCCCTGGCGCGCGGTACCCGGTCAGGTCAGACCGCCGGACGCCGGCGGTAGCCTAACCCCTGGCGGTAGCCTGACCCCTGGCCGACGGTAGTCGGCCGCTGGCGGTAGTCTAACCACTGGCGCGCTGTCAGGTCAGACCGCGGCGCCGGCGGGCGGTAGTCCACCGGCGGTAGTCTAACCCCTGGCGGTAGTCTAACCCCTGGCGGTAGTCTAACCCCTGGCGCGCGGTACCCGGTCAGGTCAGACGGCGGGAACAGCGGTAGCCTAACCCCTGGCGCGCGGTACCCGGTCAGGTCAGACGGCGGGAACAGCCGCTGGTCACGGTACCGGCCGTCAGGGTGGACCAGAGGTAGCCTAACCCCTGGCGCACGGTACCCAGTTAGGTCAGACGGCGGGAACAGCGGTAGCCCGTACCCCTGGCGCACGGTACCCGGTTAGGTCAGACGGCGGGAACAGACGACCGCACCGCACCCCAGAGAAGTCTGACCGTCGGCGCACGGTACCCAGTCAGGTCAGACGACCGCCGGGAACAGCGGTAGCCTGACCCTCGGCGCACGGTACCCGGTCAGGTCAGACGACCGCACCGCACCCCAGAGAAGCTGACCGTCGGTACACGGTACCCAGTCAGGTCAGACGACCGCAACCCAGAAGCCTGACCGTCGGTACACGGTACCCAGTCAGGTCAGACGACCGCACCGCACCCCAGAGAAGCCTGACCGTCGGTAGCCCGACAGTTGGCGCGCGGTACGGGCCTCACACCACATCTGGATAAATGTGCCGGCGGCCGGACCTCAGCCATTACCATATAAGGTAAAATTACCGGTCCACCCACCGGATTCTATCTGATTCTGTAGCGGTGTAAACCGAGCTTAAAGCGGCGCGACGTTATGCCGGGAGGCCGTGGCTTACCCTGTCGCGCGGGTGGTGTGCTGGTATGTTGCACGCGCACTCGCCGAGTCGGCGCCGCAGTTCGCAGCATGTCGGTGAATATGGCGATAAAGAGCTCCCCCTGCTGGATGTCGACGGCTCGTGAATGGCCAATGAGAAGCGGACGGCGACGAGTTACGAGCGCGCTGGGGGGCCTCTCATACCGTGAACCGAAGGGGAGGGGAGGATTCCGCCCCGCAGAAGATCTCGGAAATTACTGAAGCTAGAGGCACATTTCGAGGGAGACTATGCCTGTGGATAAATATCTGGGGTTTAAATTTGATGGCCCTTGATCGACGCCTTCAGGGTCCAATGAGACAGAGACCAGCCAGTGTTAAACTAATGGTTTTTCGTTAGATATGACATGTCGAAGCGAATACAGTGGGATCTCTAAATTCGCCATGGAACGATGCAATTTAACGTACCTAATACGTTATTTAAATACAATTCTGATCCAACAGCGCACTCATACGTGTACCCCTTTCCCTTGTTTTGAGAACTAATTTAGGGGCAATTATTTTACCGATAGCAACACAAGATTCATATTCTTATCAACTGATACCATGGTATAATAGGCCACATCATAGGTAATCCTCTTACCTGGAATTGTGCTAAGAGACGTTCGTGTATCACAATCCGTAATGGTGAGTATAAGCATGATGCCAATCAACAAGATATTGTTAGAAATTAGATATGAAGACTGTATAACGACTCATCACGAAACACGATGTCGATAATACTTCATTGGAAGGATGGCGAAGGGATCACAGCGGTATATTTCACCCTACGTCACGAATAGTGTATCACTGAGACCAGCCGACGCACCAGCCGTCGCGCCGCAGAACAGACGAGGCTGGGGTGACCTTGAACGGTAGGCGACCGCTAGGTCGGCTGTGCATCCCACAAGTGCCTCTTCTATATGGCAACGGATTTCACAACTTTTCGTGCACAGAATTCGCGCGTCAATTTGCAACACACAGTCACATGATTTCATTACGATATCCCCGTCTGTAAATGTGATATCGTCGCGTACAGGAGGAGTGGGCGGATTCAACCCCTCCGCCCCTCATGTTCGCGTGTTAAATTGGTCAAGGTCTAGCTGCTTAAGCGCCTGGATATCACCGCTGATGTTTTGCGCTTGACCTCGGTGACAATGCGGGCGGCTCTGGGAGGCGACATTGTGGGGCCGCAGGGGAGGTGGTTGACGCCGCGTCGTAGTGCACAGTTAGAATTGTTCGCCAGGATTACATCGGGGGGTGACATTGCTGATAAGCCTGCCGCATCCGGTTGCAGACGTGGAGCTGGCAGTCGGCGGCCGGTTACATCAGGCGCTACCTGGGTGCTACTGCCGAGTTATTCAAGGGATTAGGATTGCGATCATCCACCAACATAGCATAATATGTCGTGTAAATAATGTTGTTATATAGTGTGTTATATATGGGAGGATCCAGCATAGAACGACCAGAGGATAACACCCTGATGTCAACGATTTCGACTATACCTTCTTCCCAGGGGTAATCGATGGTTCTGATCACGGCTGTGATATCTATTTTTTCCTCCGGTAAGCGGTTTCAAAGTTATAGCCTCAGGCAATTTGACGATCCGCACGTGCAGGACTATTGTAGAGCTCAATTTTCGCCCTTATGCTGTAAGGTATGTGAATACAAATATATACCGGGTTGTTAGGAAAGGTACACAGATTAACAGTGATTCATAAATGGAAATGTACCTCTCTTAGAAGTTCGGCAAAAAAAAATCCCAAAACTTGGTAATTTTGAAAACATATTTTTTCCATTAATCTTCCGGAACATTTTCCACTGCATGTGATTCAGCATTCTTTGAACTACGGGATGAATCAATAAAAAACGTGGAACGGACAAAGAGCAACGCGCCGCATGACCTTAAATGTACCGATGTCACCCCGCTCGCTCGTTAAATCCGGCCGCCGAGCCGCCCGGGTGCGGCCCCGCAGCGACGCGGCGATGACGCAGCCGGGGGGAGGGAGAGGGGGAGATGAGACGTTACGCGAGGGGAGCCATCAGATACAGGAACTCACCGTACACCATTACCGAAGCATTGGTTCAAAGTAAGTTATTCTTAGAACTTAAGGAGGGAGTGGATGAGGGACAGGTAGTGGTGCAGGATGACTTTTCTGAGATTTATTCTTTCGTGGACGCTGCTCAGGGAGTTTATTGGGATTCATCTCAATGTACAGTGCACCCTTTCGTGGTGTATTGGCGGTAGGGGGGCGTGTCATGTCATCAGAGCTATTGTTTCATATCTGATGGAATGAAGCACAACACTGCCATGGTGCACGCCTCCTCTACGCCTGATACCCAAGATGAAAAAGAAAGTACCGGGGCTACAAAAGGTGTTTTATTTTACTGATGGCTGTGCTGCCCAGTAAAAGGATAGATTCAACTTTGCGAATATGTGTTATCATGATGCGGATTTCGAATGCGTGAAATGTGAATGGCACTTTTTCGCCACTTCACATGGAAAGGGAGCGTGCGATGGAATCGGGGGTACGGTGAAACGTGCCACGCGACAAGAGAGCCTGCGGCGCACTGTCAGCAGCCAAATTCTGACAGCCGAGGCAATGGCCAAGTTTTTTAGCGAAAAGTTCGTGAGTGTCATCCATACGACATTTGTATCCAGCCTTGAGGTAGCAAAGGGGGCTACTGAGTTGCGTGCGTGGTTCGATGTTGCCAGAACTATCAAAGGGATTAAGAAGCTCCACAGGTTTGTCCCTGTGAGTGCCACCACCATGCGCGTCTATGAGCTGTCCACAGACGGTGGTTATGATGTTCGAGTTACGCATTAAAATGACCAGGCACAGTGAAACAAACATCGTAGGGATGGCAACCTGCGTGCAAATGTGCGAGGCTATAAATCTGCGCGACCGGCATTGTCTTGCATAGTGCGTGGTTACCTGCTCGATGAAGTGCATTTGTTCCGTCATATAATCGTTATTGATCGAACGACGTGTTGTCCTGGTTTCTTTCAAGAAACTGAAGCCATTGTAATTTCTTTGGTGTTTCTGTTTCAGTGTTGCATTACAAAGTGCGACTCATATGGCATGCACACGAACAGTCCAGAAGCATAGTGTCTGATGTGTTGAATGGTGGTACGATGGTATCAGCGGCGCATTTTGTGATTTGTCGAAGGGGCGGATGGAGAGGCGGTGGGCTACACGACGTGGGCCCGAGGGAAGGCACTACGATAAAGTTCACAGATATTTAATGGTTAAATCGGAACAAAGGACTGGAAACTGGTTTCGCATTGAAGAGACAGGTTGTCCCAACCAGTGTCTGCCCCCCCCCTCTTCCGCTGGCATCCCATCACACGCTTGTCAGCGTCGTCGCTGCGCGGCGGCCGGGTTTAATGTACGGGCGGGAGTGACATCGGCACATTTAAGCGCATGGGGCTCGTTACTCTTTGTCCATTCCACTTTTTTTATTGATTGAACCCGTAATACAAAGAATGAAGAATCACACGAAGTCAGAATTTTTCCGGAGAATTCATAGAAAAATTAGTTTTGCAAAATTTCCAATTTTTGGTATTTTTTTTAGCCAACTTAAAAGAGGGATACATTTCCATTTATGAATCACTGTAAATCTATGTACATTTCCCAACAATCCGGCATTTATTTTTATTCACATTCCTTAAAGCATATGGGTGAAATTTGCCGTCGAAAATATTCTTGCACGTGCGGATCGTCATATCGCCTGAGGCTATAACTTCGAAACCGCATGCTGCAGAAAAAAATAATATCACATCCGTGATCAGCACTATCGATTACCCCCGGGAGGAAGGATTCGTCGAAATCCGTGACAGGAGGGTGTTAAATCAACACCTCGGCTGGATGATCTGTGCCGGAATGCCTCATATGTTGTAATATAATAGTATACACCAACTCAGGATGCTGTGCTGCAGCAGGCTGGCTATGATATTCCAAACCATCCAAATCTGCGGCACTGGCCAACGGCATTGTAGAATGCCGGTAGAATGAACTTGAGGGCCATGCACGGCTCTATTCTAATTGCGGCCTATGCTATTTCTGAACTGAATTCTTCCGGCTAAGGATATCACATCGACGGTCCGCCATTGGAGTGAGTCGCGGACCGGAACAGCTACACACCCCTCCCTCCCTCCCCCGCGGGAGATGGACCAGGAGTACTCCTTCCGTGGGAGGTGGACCAGGACAACTACACCCCCTCTCCCTCGGGAGACGGACCAGAACAGCTACACACCCCTCTCCTCCGCGGGAGACGGACCGGAACAGCTACCCCCTCCCGTGTGAGACGGACCAGGACAGCTACACACCCCTCTCCCCCGAGCGGAACCCGAGACGGACCAGGACAGCTACACACCCCTCTCCCCGCGGGAGACGGACCAGGACAGCTACTCCCCACACCCCTCTCCCCGCGGGAGACGGACCAGGACAGCTACACACCCCTCTCCCCGCGGGAGACGGACCAGGACAGCTACACACCCCTCTCCCCGCGGGAGACGGACCAGGACAGCTACACACCCTCTCCCCGCGGGAAACGGACCAGGACAGCTACACCCCTCTCCCCGCGGGAATGGACCAGGACAGCTACACACCCCTCTCCCCCCGCGGGAAACGGACCAGGACAGCTACAAACCCCTCCTCCCCGCGGGAGACGGACCAGGACAGCTACACACCCCTCCCCCGGGAGACGGACCGGACGCTACACCCCCCTCCCCCGCGGGAAACGGACCAGGACAACACACCCCCCCCCCGCGGGAAACGGACCAGGACAGCTACACACCCCTCTCCCCGCGGGAGACGGACCAGGACAGCTACACACCCCTCTCCCCGTGGGGACGGACCAGCACCCTCCCCCGGGAGACGGACGAACAGCTACACCCCTCTCCCCGGGACGGACGGTGCAACCACAAACCCCCCACACCAAGCCAGAAAACCCTTCCGGGGGCCCGGGACGGACCAAGACAGCTACACACCCCTCTCCCCCGCGGGAGACGGACCGGAACAGCTACCCCCTCCCCGTGGGAGACGGAGCAGGGCCGCTATATCCTCTCCCTCGTGGGAGGACCATTCTTGTTGAACTGGTGAACTGCACGCTGCATCGCTGCTCAACTGTTGAACTGCAGTGCTGCTCCCACGCCTGCTGAGGCGAAGGCGACGAAAGAGGAGTGGCATGACACGGCCGATCAGCCAATGGGAAGGGTGTCGGATCGAGAACTGGATGTAGGTTAGGCAGTGATGCAGCAGCTTGGATCTCGTCACCTAGTATCGTAGGTTAGGCGTAGGTTGAGCCTCGATACAGCAGCTTAGACCTTGCCAGCCAGTGTGGTAGGTTAAGTGTATTAAATAACTGCAATGACAGTCACAACACTAAATGTGATGACACATAAATGCAGTTATGCTTTGCAAAATCATGGCATCATGAATCACCCGTTCAGACAGTGTGTAAAATATTGGACGGGCTCGGGTACCCCCGGCGGACATACACTTTTCCGGGCGGACATACGACGCCTTTCAGTCCGGGCGGACATACGACGCCTTTCGGTCGGGGCCAACTGCCACCGGCACGGCGGCTTCAATTGCGGCACGCACTGCACGGTCAGCGGTGGTAAAAAGGTGGTAAAAGGTGATTAAACACCACTCATGTCATTGCGGGAGATGGCGAACCGCTGAAAACAGCCGTATCGTCAAACATGCAATGTTGTCGAGTTTAGCGTGCTCAACACTGATGATAGTGGCATTGTAGGATGATGGCAGTGGCACTGTAGACCCGTCCCAGGATAATGGCGTGGCACTGTAGCGTCCCATGATGATAATGGCACTGTAGACCCGTCCCAGGATGATGGCAATGGCACTGTAAACCCGTCCCAGGATGATAATGGCACTGTAAACCCGTCCCAGGATGATAGTGGCACTGTAGACCCGTCCCAGGATGATAATGGCACTGAAGACCCGTCCCAGGATGATAATGGCACTGTAGACTCGTCCCAGGATGATAATGGCACTGTAGACCCGTCCCAGGATGATAATGGCCCTGTAGACCCGTCCCAGGATGATGGCAGTGGCACTGTAGACCCGTCCCAGGATGATGGCAGTGGCACTGTAGACTCGTCCCAGGATGATGGCAGTGGCACTGTAGACTCGTCCCAGGATGATGGCAGTGGCACTGTAAACCCTCTCAGGATGATAATGGCACTGTAGACCCGTCCCAGGATGATGGCAGTGGCACAGTAGACCCGTCCCAGGATGATTGTGGCATTGGACCGTCCCAGGATGATGGCAGTGGCACTGTAGACTCGTCCCAGGATGATAATGGCACTGTAGACCCGTCCCAGGATGATGGTAGTGGCACTGTAGACTCGTCCCAGGATGATAATGGCACTGTAGACCCGTCCCAGGATGATGGCTGTGGCATTGTAGACCCGTCCCAGGATGATGGCAGTGGCACTGTAGACTCGTCCCAGGATGATAATGGCACTGTAGACCCGTCCCAGGATGATGGTAGTGGCACTGTAGACCCGTCCCAGGATGATGGCAGTGGCACGCATGTAGACCCGTCCCAGGATGATGGCAGTGGCACTGTAGACCCGTCCCAGGATGATGGCAATGGCACTGTAGACCCGTCCCAGGATGATGATGATGATGATGACACTGTAGACCCGTCCCAGGATGATGGCAATGGCACTGTAGACCCGTCCCAGGATGATGGCAGTGGCACTGTAGACCCGTCCCAGGATGATGGCAGTGGCACTGTAGACCCGTCCCAGGATGATGGCAGTGGCACTGTAGACCCGTCCCAGGATGATGGCAGTGGCACTGTAGACCCGTCCCAGGATGATGGCAGTGGCATTGTAGACCCGTCCCAGGATGATATGATGGCACTGTGACCCGTCGGGCAGTGGCACTGTAGACCCGTCCCAGGATGATGGCAGTGGCACTGTAGACCCGTCCCAGGATGATGGCAGTGGCACTGTAGACCCGTCCCAGGATGATGGCAGTGGCACTGTAGACCCGTCCCAGGATGATGGCAGTGGCACTGTAGACCCGTCCCAGGATGATGGCAGTGGCACTGTAGACCCGTCCCAGGATGATGGCAGTGGCACTGTAGACCCGTCCCAGGATGATGGCAGTGGCACTGTAGACCCGTCCCAGGATGATGATAGTGGCACTGTAGACCCGTCCCAGGATGATGGCAGTGGCACTGTAGACCCGTCCCAGGATGATGGCAGTGGCACTGTAGACCCGTCCCAGGATGATAATGGCACTGTAGACCCGTCCCAGGATGATGGCAGTGGCACTGTAGACCCGTCCCAGGATGATGGCAGTGGCACTGTAGACCCGTCCCAGGATGATGGCAGTGGCACTGTAGACCCGTCCCAGGATGATGGCAGTGGCACTGTAGACCCGTCCCAGGATGATGGCAGTGGCACTGTAGACCTCGTCCCAGGATGATGGCAGTGGCACTGTAGACCCGTCCCAGGATGCTGGCAGTGGCACTGTAGACCCGTCCCAGGATGATAATAGTGACACTGTAGACCCGTCCCAGGATGATGGCAGTGACACTGTAGACCCGTCCCAGGATGCTGGCAGTGGCACTGTAGACCCGTCCCAGGATGAAACAATTGGCGATGTTTTGCATGTACTCAGAGCCATTGGATGAGTGTAAATTGAGATACTATTCGGCATCTCGAGTAGCAGTGTCGGCGTCTCGAGTAAAACAAACATCAGTATGCATGAATGTGCGAAGGTAATTGAAGTTGATTCTACATACTGAAATAGTTTGCTGGGCGGCATAGGGATCAGAATGTTTCCCGCATAGGTGTAAGAAGGTAATGCAAGTTGAGTCTACATCATGGGATACTTTGATGGGCGGCGTGTTGGGGGGGGGGAGGCAGAGTGTTTCTCCGCATTAGTGAGGAATGGTAATTTAAGCTGAATCTACATGACAAGATTCTTTGTTGGGCGGTGTCGGGTGTCAGAAAGTTTACCCGCATGATTGTAGGAAGATAATTTAAGTTGGGATTACATCATGAGTTACCTTGTTCGGGATGGCTCTGTTCCGGACCTCATGTATAGGTGTCACCTGCACGTCTTCAGAGTGCCGTCTGTGTCAGCTATGGATGGGTGGGTGTCACCTGTGCCTCCCCAGAGCGCCGTCTGCCTGTGTCCCCTCAGACGGGTGGGTGTCCGTTAGACGGGTGGGTGTCCTTACAGACGGGTGGGTGTCCCCTACAGACGGGTGGGTGTCCCCTGCAGACGGGTGGGTGTCCCCTACAGACGGGTGGGTGTCCCCTGCAGACGGGTGGGTGTCACCTGCACATCCCCAGAGCGCCGTCTGCCTGTGTCCCCTACAGACGGGTGGGTGTCCGTTACAGACGGGTGGGTGTCCCCTACAGACGGGTGGGTGACCGTTACAGACGCATGGGTGCCCGTTACAGACTGGTGGGTGTCCGCTACAGACCGGTGGGTGACCCCTGCAGACGGGTGGGTGTCCGTTACAGACGGGTGGGTGTCCCTTACAGACGGGTGGGTGTCCCCTACAGACGGTGGGTGTCCGTTACAGACGGGTGGGTGTCCGTTACAGACGGGTGGGTGTCCGTTACAGACGGGTGGGTGTCCCGTTACAGACGGGTGGGTGTCCGTTACAGACGGGTGGGTGTCCGCTACAGACGGGTGGGTGTCCGCTGCAGACGGGTGGGTGTCCCCTACAGACGGGTGGGTGTCCGTTACAGACGGGTGGGTGTCCCCTACAGACGGGTGGGTGTCCGTTACAGACGGGTGGGTGTCCCCTACAGACGGGTGGGTGTCCGTTACAGACGGGTGGGTGTCCGCTACAGACGGGTGGGTGTCCGTTACAGACGGATGGGTGTCCCCTGCAGACGGGTGGGTGCCCCCTGCAGACGGGTGGGTGTCCGCTACAGACGGGTGGGTGTCCATTACAGACGGATGGGTGTCCCCTACAGACTGGTGGGTGTCCGCTACAGACGGGTGGGTGACCCCTGCAGACGGGTGGGTGCCACCTGCTCCTCCTCGGTCAGTGCAGCCCAGTCAGTGCGCTGCAGACCGGGCTGAACTGGCCGCCGTGACGTCAGAGGCGGACGGCGCGGTCACTGCGGCCACAGAAGGCAGCGGAGACGGTCGACTGCTGCCATCAGCCGATGGACCGGATCCGGGAGAAGCGCTGCGCCGAGGGCAGCCGTTCTGCGCCGCATTGCATTATTCAAGGCCTTTGCAGAGTTTGTGTCAACGTGCGGCTGGCACTCAGAACTGCAGCTCTGAGTCCTGCATCCTCTGCAGCTCGATGTGGCTGGGACAGTGGCGGGTCCATAAAAGGTCTTGGGATCATGCCTTAGCACAGCTGCAGCTCGGGTGGCTGGGGACGGTGGAGGATCTAGAGAAGGTCATGGGATCATGCCCTTAACTGGGCCCAGGAGTTGCCCAAGCGGGCCGTTGAACACATTGTGTTTCAACATAGGCCGTGACGAAGCACATGAGGACGTTTGTGCTCCATGAGCTGCTGAATGGTCACTGGGCCGATATCAAGGGCCCCGGGCTGACGGCGGTGGTCTGATCCGACGCTGAAGGGTCTTAGCCGCTGAAAAAGACCCTGGGTCATGGTTGGGGGCACCGAATCAACAGAAAAGACCCTGGATCGAAGGAGGCAGGGGCCGATGGAGGGGATGCACTTGAGCATGATTAAGAGGATGCACTTGACTTGCATGCAGAACTGAGCATGTTCAGCTTTTTCATGTCTGAAAGCAGCGCCTTTTCCTCTGAGAAGTCTGCTTTGGCCTGACAGAATAGCCCAAGCTGGGGAAAGAGGGGCCTCCGGCGGGACGAAGAACGCCCTAAGCCATGAGGGATGGCCCCTGTGCCGACCGAAAGGGCCCCGGGCCGACTTTGGTACTTCACGCTGATAGAAAGAGACTGAGAGCTAAATGAGCGGGTCTCTGACGGATCAAGACGCCCCCGAGCCGCGGAGGCGGCCCAGGTCGAAGAAGAGGGCTCCCAGGGTGACGAAGAGGGTCCCTAGACCCATGCAAGTCCCCCGGCGGACGCCCACGCCGGCGGGCCTGCGGGCTGACGTAGAGGCTCCCTGTGTCTTCTCGACGACAGATCCCTCTTGACAGGGTGGTCTCTGTTGCCAAATTAAGTTGCGAAAGGAAGCACAACTCACTTATAAGCCCACAGAGCTGCCCAGCCACACTATCTCAGATACCATAAGGCACAATAGTGCCTGAAATGTGTCATATCGTTCAATGCCATTGTATCAAATGGCAACGATTCAAAATCAATTTCAAAATCAAAATCATCACAAGGCAATATCGTAGGCGATATATTTTAAAGCTCGCTGAATTGTCACTATATCCCTATAAAACACCCTTGAAAACAAACACAAGTATGATTTAGTGAACTCTTATCACAGAGGAAACAAATCGAGGCCGTTAATTTCCGCAAGTGGTACATGAAGCTTCCATTTGTGTGGTAAGTAAAGATGTCGCAGCGGTGACATGTGTACCACAAATGTTTCATCTAGTTTACGCCAAGCGTGTTCCCTTATTCGTGACACACACCTATGACCTGTGTCATGCACATATCACGAGCTCAAGTTCATTGATGCTATAAGAAGTGCACAAAGTCAATTAATTTTGTAGTAGATGTAAGGATTGAAGAAAAGCTGAGATAGTCACACCGGACAGCATGCGTACCCTTGCCTTATTATTTCAGAAACCAACATGTAAACAGTGGTGTTTCGTGGAAATGTATCGTTGCATAGCAGCAGAAGAAACCTCGGAAAAAGCGCCAGATCAGGAAGGAGGTAGCAATGCTGGAGCAGCAATTGGGGAGAGGAGATAGCAATGCTAGAGCAACAGTGATGGGGCAGGGGAGGTAGTAATGATAGAGCAACAGTGATGGGGCAGGGGAGGTAGCATTGCTGGAGCAACAATGGTGGGGGGGGGGGGATAGCAATGCTTGAAGTGATGACGAAAGCAGATGGGACGCCTCTTTAGATAGCATGCTTCTAGATGTTATCTGAAATGAATTTGAGGCGACAGAAGGCTCAAACTTCAAAGAGATACGGGAAGCCCATACGTGGAGTTCGCTATCTCTGTTGTAGCACGGTAACTTCATTATTTGGAATCCATTCATTTTTTTATTTAATCAATATTATTATGACTATGTCGATCATATGGGATGCAATACGCTTGAACAGCATTGTTGCACCATCGGGTACATTTTTGTTTAAGAAAACGTACCCCCAGTGAACTTCACTAAGCCCCATTGCCCTTTCCACGAACTGAATTGGCCTAATGTTCGCACAGATACCAGGGAGGCCCTCCCGATATTGACCCATATTGATCGAAAAAATATGCTCTGCAAACTGTTTCGACACCACAAAACCAACCCGGACTAATACCATCTATGATGCGATGCTACCTGGAAAATTGGCTAAAAAATTCGGAGCGCGCTCACCGCTCTACCTCACATTGCCAAATGTGCGCCACCAGTAACTCCATCACGCGGCAAACCTATCACATCACAACACCCATCACAAGCCCAACCAATACCACACCCATCACACCCTCATCACTCCATCACGCCGCAAACCTATCACATCACCAATACCACACCACTCCATCATCCATCACGCCGCAAACCTATCACATCACCAATACCACGCCACTCCATCACTCCATCACGCCGCAAACCTATCACATCACCAATACCACACCACTCCATCACTCCATCACGCCGCAAACCTATCACATCACCAATACCACACCACTCCATCACTCCATCACGCCGCAAACCTATCACATCACCAATACCACACCACTCCACCCCATCACTCCATCACGCCGCAAACCTATCACATCACCAATACCACACCACTCCATCACTCCATCACGCCGCAAACCTATCACATCACCAATACCACACCACTCCATCATTCCATCACGCCGCAAACTTATCACATCACCAATACCACACCACCCATCACTCCATCACGCCGCAAACCTATCACATCACCAATACCACACCACTCCATCACCCATCACGCCGCAAACCTATCACATCACCAATACCACACCACTCCATCACTCCATCACGCCGCAAGCCTATCACATCACCAATACCACGCCACTCCATCACCGCAAACTTATCACACACCAATACCACACCACACCCATCACTCCATCACGCCGCAAACCTATCACATCACCAATACCACACCACTCCATCACTCCACCATGTTACACGCATATCACAATACCAATACCACGCCACTCCATCACTCCACCATGTTACAAGCATATCACAATACCAATACCACGCCACAAGTCAACTCCGCCACGCCGCAGACCTATCCTGTAAGCAGACCTATCCTGTAAGCAGACCTATCCCTGTAAGCAGACCTATCCTGTAAGCAGACCTATCCTGTAGCCAGACTGCAGCTGGTACATGATCATAGTATAGTAGAATGGGCGAGTGAGCTTGAACGATTGTTCGACTGGATGTGCTGGTCAGTCTAGGCGGAGCCGTTATTCACCATACCGCTGTGCACTATGCTGCTGCACACTACGCTCGAGAAAGCCTGTGTCTGAAATGTTAATATGCTCACTCTGAACGTATTTCATACTTCCAGATGAACCTCTAGTCTATGGTCAATTATTCAGTTGTATGAGCGACACCTTCGTCAAGCTGCCAAGTCAGCCAGCAGGAATGAATCCGAGAAGGAAGACGAAGTGTGTCGTATTCCGGCGCCCGCCGGGGAACATTTTCATTCACAAACATGCCGCCAGATGGTGGTGTACATCCCCAGAGACTGCCTTGTCGTTGGAATGCGAGCCGGGTGTTTTCTGGGTTGCGCCGGCCGGAGGATCGGGATTAAGTGTGCAGTTGAGTGCGGTGCAGAGACCGCGCCGGGTGTCCCCCCGCCCCCACCCCCGCCCCCCGTAAACACCCGATCGGCGCTGACGGTAAGGCGCGGACACGCGACATACTCTGCACAGCGCGTACGGCGTCAACAGGGTGCCACCCGCATGCAGCTCCGAGCGTCCGCCGACTACCTGAGCCGATTACATCCGTCAGCAGTAACGGACTCACACAAACATCCGTCAGCAGTAACGGACTCACACAAACATCCGTCAGTAGTAACGGACTCACACACACATCCGTCAGCAGTAACGGACTCATACAAACATCCGTCAGCAGTAACGGACTCACATACACATCCGTCAGCAGTGACGGACTCACACAAACATCCGTCAGCAGTAACGGACTCGCACACACATCCGTCACAGTAACGGACTCATACAAACATCCGTCAGCAGTAACGGACTCACACAAACATCCGTCAGTAGTAACGGATTCATACAAACATCCGTCAGCAGTAACGAACTCACACAAACATCCGTCAGCAGTAACGGACTCACACAAACATCCGTCAGCAGTAACGGACTCACACAAACATCTGTCAGTAGTAACGGACTCGCACAAACATCCGTCAGCAGTAACGGACTCACACAAACACTCCGTCAGTAGTAACGGACTCACACACACATCCGTCACCAGTAACGGACTCACACAAACATCAGTCGGCAGTAACGGACTCATACAAACATCCGTCAGCAGTAACGGACTCACACAAACATCCGTCGGCAGTAACGGACTCACACAAACATCCGTCAGTAGTAACGGACTCACACTACATCCGTCAGTAGTACCGGACTCACACAAACATCCGTCAGTAGTACCGGACTCGCACAAACATCCGTCAGCAGTAATTGACTCACACAACATCCGTCAGCAATAATTGACTCACACAAACGACCATGAGCACTAGCAACAACGAATTATCCCAAACAACCGTCGGCACGAACAGCAACGCGCCAGCGGCCGTCCTTGAGTCCACCTATGCCAGCAGCCGTCCACCTATACCAGCAGCCGTCCTTGAGTCCACCTATGCCAGCAGCCGTCCACCTATACCAGCAGCCGTCCTTGAGTCCACCCTATACCAGCAGCCGTCCACCTATACGAGCAGCCGTCCCTGAGTCCACCTATACCAGCAGCCGTCCTTGAGTCTACCTATACCAGCAGCCGTCCTTGAGTCCACCTATACCAGCACCCGTCCTTGAGTCCACCTATCCAGCAGCCGTTCACCAATACCACAGCCGTCCTTGACGATGGGCTCGCACCGAGATCCATCGACGGCAACGGACACAAACATCTGGTCATTGGCACAAACACCAATCAACAGTGACGGAATCAAACATTCGTCTCGGGTAGCGGTCCTGTTCGGTGTACCCTCCGGCACGGTATGTACTGGACGATGTGGACGATGTACCCGGCACCCTTGTCAGGAGGTAACTGTGTACCCGACACTATCGTGGGGGGGAGGAGGGGCTCCGGAAACCTCCTCCGGGGAAAGAAGTCTCACCAACACCCTCGGAGGGAAAGAAGAAGTCTGCCCCGCCCCGTGGGTTATAACCTCGTCAGGAGTTAGCGATTGTTTGATACCCGACACCTTCGTCAGAGGTAATGGTGTGCCCGACGCCATCGTCGGAAGGTAATGATGTACCCGACACCATCGTCAGGAGATAGCGATGTACCCGACACCATCGTCATGAGGTAGCGATGTACCCGACACCTTCGTCAGGAGGTAATGTAAGGGGGCCGACACCATCGTCAGGAGGTAGCGATGTACCCGACACCATCGTCAGGAGGTAGCGATGTACCCGACCACGACACCATCGTCAGGAGGTGGCGATGTACCCGACACCCTCGGGAGGTAGCGGTGAACCCGACACTCTCGTCAGGAAGTAGCGATGTACCCGACACCCTCGTCAAGAGGTAGCGATGTACCCGACACCCTCGGGAGGTAGCGATGTACCCGACACCTTCGTCAGGAGGTAGCGATGTACCCGACACCCTCGGGAGGTAGCGGTGAACCCGACACTCTCGTCAGGAAGTAGCGATGTACCCGACACCCTCGTCAGGAGTTAGCGATGTACCCGACGATGTACCCCTCGTCAGGAGGTAGCGATGTACCCCAACACGACGAACTCCAGGGCGCAGCGCCGCTTGATCGTACTCGACCTCCCGTCGGCCAGCTCTACCTGGCCAAGTGCATGTCAGCTGCACCCCTTACACCTGCGAGACGTTGCGTACCTGATGTGATTCGTTGCTCTAATTGTGAAGAAAACAAATGCTTTGTCATTTTACGTATTAATGTGGGAGCGTGCCGAGATTCACGAACATCGGGCACGCTCAGTTACCCTTATCTGTACGCCAGCGATACGGGGTTCGATTCCCTGCGATGCCCGCCCTTCCTTCCAGGGTAAGAGGCAGATGGCGCCATATGGCCTCAGCTGCTGAGTGCGTCGTAAAGCTACAACCCAATCTAGTCACCCTTCTCTGGCGGCGAACAGCCCAGCGCAATACGACACCGTCGTCTGATTTTGATTATGTTCAGCCCAGTAAAGCATCACGCTGTCGTCAGGTTTCATCCAACTTAATTCAGCTGCTCGCAACTCGCTGAGGCCACGATGTAGAGAACGAACGGGCATCGATATGGCGATGTTGCCGATTGCATATGGCAAGAGGGACCGATTGTGAGCGACAATATGTGGGCGAGAATGGCCGAGGCGAGATGCAGGCGAGAGCGACAGAAAGCGACCAGATGTAGGCGAGAGTGAACGAGAACGACCAGATGTGGGCGAGAGTGAACGAGAACGACCAGATGTGGGCGAGAGTGAACGAGAACGACCAGATGTGGGCGAGAGTGAATGAGAACGACCAGATGTAGGCGAGAGATGAACGAGAACGACCAGATGTGGGCGAGAGTGAACGAGAACGACCAGATGTGGGCGAGAGGAACGAGAACGACCAGATGTGGGCGAGAGTGAATGAGAACGACCAGATGTAGGCGAGAGAGGAACGAGAACGACCACATGTAGGCGAGAGTGAACGAGAACGACCAGATGTGGGCGAGAGTGAATGAGAACGACCAGATGTGGGCGATGCGAGAGACTGACAGAAAACGAACAGATATGGGCGAGAATTACCAATTGAGAACGAACAGATGTAATCAGCAACGCGCGTCAAATCGTTTAGCTTTCCACATCATGTAAATACTTATCTCAATCTTGGTCTATCAACCTCATACATATGAAGTTATCAACAGTTTGCATTCCAAAGCTCATTTGTTCCTGTTCGATAGGCGTGTTCCTGTTCATGTGGGATATTCTGCTCCATGAGGATAGTCCTGTCCGATAGTGATGTTCCTGTTCGATTAGGATGCTCTTGGGCATTGTCACGATTTTGGTGTGGAGAACGAAAGGTGTTAATGTATTTTTTGTGCTTATATATTCCCATGAGCGTAACGCTAAATTTCACCACGTTCCGGAATTCAACCCCGATCACTCGCCGTGTCGACGCCCCCGGGAGGCGATGTCCTCGCTCTATGCCGACGCTTCTTTTCCGCCCTGAGGGACTGGTGTCACTCAATTGTTCGATACGAGGGACACATAATTGTGAGAGCTCCGACTTATTTACCCGAGACTCAGTCGATTGTAGGGTTTTCCCATGGTATTGTCTCAGTGTCATGCTTACGAACAAGTTCAGATCCAAAGAGGACACAATTGCGCACCAAGTCGACTCCGTCGTCGTCATGTTATTCCATTCTTTGAAGCTGTATCTGCTCTCTGCCTATTCTGCAGGAGGGGGAATTATGCGTGGCGGCCTTGTCTGTGAGTCTGCCGACCAACATCCCGTACACACTCTGGCGCCATCACACTGGGAGTTTGCCGACCAACATCCCCGTACACACTCTGGCGCCATCACACTGTGACTCTGCCGACCAACATCCCATACACACTCTGGCGCCATCACACTGTGAGTCTGCCGACCAACATCCCATACACACTCTGGCGCCATCACACTGTGAGTCTGCCGACCAACATCCCATACACTCTGGCGCCAACACACTGTGAGTCTCCCTGACCAACGTCCCATACACACTCTGGCGCCATCACACTGTGAGTCTGCCGACCAACATCCCGTACACACTCTGGCGCCATCACACTGACAGTCTGCCGACCAACATCCCATACACACTCTGGCGCCATCACACTGGGAGTCTGCCGACCAACAACGGCACGTGCTGCTGTTTCAGACGGCGGAGCGTCGGACCAGCGCGCTGGCCGGTCCGACATCATCCGGGTCCTGTCGTTGGGAGCCGACCTGACTCCGGCCAGACTCGCACGACTGGTGACATCTACCGGCGCACTCGATAACTTAGTCGGCAGCGTTACGAGGAATCTGCGCGACATGTCGGCCGAGGGCGTCGAGGTCAACGCCGCGCTGGTGGCCAGCCCTCGAGACGTCTCGAGACTGCACACGGTGCTGCAGGTGTGTCTCATCTGGAGGCGTGTCTCAGTTGTAGGCGTGTCTCAGCTGGAGGTGTGTCTCAGCTGGAGGCGTGTCTCAGCTGTAGGTGTGAATCAGCTGGAAGCGTGTCTCAGCTGGAGGTGTGTCTCAGCTGGAAGCGTGTCTCAGCTGCAGGTGTGTCTCAGCTGGTGGCGTGTCTCAGCTGGAGGCGTGTCTCAGCGGGAGGTGTGTCTCAGCGGGAGGTGTGTCTCAGCTGCAGGTGTGTCTCAGCTGTAGGTGTGTATCAGCTGGAAGCGTGTCTCAGCTGGAGGTGTGTCTCAGCTGGAGGCGTGTCTCAGCGGGAGGTGTGTCTCAGCGGGAGGTGTGTCTCAGTTGGAGGTGTGTCTCAGCGGGAGGTGTGTCTCAGCTGTAGGTGTGTCTCAGCTGTAGGTGTGTCTCAGCTGTAGGTGTGTCTCAGCGGGAGGTGTGTCTCAGCTGTAGGTGTGTCTCAGCGGGAGGTGTGTCTCAGCTGGAGGTGTGTCTCAGTGGGAGGTGTGTCTCAGCTGGAGGTGTGTCTCAGCTGGAGATATTCCTCAGATTCAAGCATATGTAACAGGGCAGGCGGGTGTGACAGCTGTTCGACGGACATGTTTGCAGTAGAGCCCGATGACTGAGTTGACGGCCGACGTCGGTGCGCATCGCTACGGATTCCGCAAAGGAGAGTGGCATAACGCAAACGCAGCACCAACCACCGCCTAACCCCAACGCCACCCACTGGTCACCTGTCTTTCCAGAGGCTGCTCGCCACCCTCGACTCGCGGCTGCTATGGCTGCGTGTGCCGCCAGCTGACGGTGCTGTGATATCTCCCCAGAGGCTGCGTGTGCCGCCAGCTGACGGTGCTGTGATATCTCCCCAGAGCCTGCGTGTGCCGCCAGCTGACGGTGCTGTGATATCTCCCCAGAGGCTGCGTGCAACGCCAGCTGACGGTGCTGTGATACCTCCCCGAGGCTGCGTGTGCCGCCAGCTGACGGTGCTGTGAAATCTCCCCAGAGGCTGCGTGTGCCGCCAGCTGACGGTGCTGTGATATCTCCCCAGAGGCTGCGTGTGCCGCCAGCTGACGGTGCTGTGATATCTCCCCAGAGCCTGCGTGTGCCGCCAGCTGACGGTGCTGTGATATCTCCCCAGAGGCTGCGTGTGCCGCCAGCTGACGGTGCTGTGATATCTCCCCAGAGGCTGCGTGTGCCGCCAGCTGACGGTGCTGTGATATCTCCCCAGAGGCTGCGCGCCGTCCTCGGCCCTCGGCCGCTGTGGCTGCGCGTGCCGCCGTCTGGCAGCCAGCTGATGGCGCTGGGGAACCTGACCGACGTCGGTCAGACGGCTGACCGTCATCATCGGCGCCGACGGGGCGCGACCACATGACCGCCACAGGACGCGTCAGCTGAGTCGGCTGATGGGCGACGGCGACCTGGACAGTGTGGTAGGTGTAGTGGGTCGCCTCGCCTCACTAATCCCCGGCCACATACAGCAATACAGCCAATGTGAGGCGTAACGTCTGATGGGTGATGGTGACCTCGACGGTGTGGTAGGTGTAGTGGGTCACACCCCCTCCCCACCAAACCGCAACCACACAACTGATATAGGGTCATGTGAAACAGGTTTCAGGTGCATGGTGGTCGGGTTGATCCGGATCGCCCAGATGAACTTTTTGTCTGACAACCACGGAAACTTCGCTCGAGCCCCGCCATCGCTCGCAATAATAACCGTCGATGCTCAGCACATCGCTTTGCTCGCCCTACGCCCGACAGTTTCCGTTTCTCGCCGCCAGGATGCGCTGCTGGACCTGCTGATGTCGCAAGGCGTGTCCGCTGGCCACTTGGTGTTCACCATCCCCACCCGCGGCTACCTGTACCAGTTGCGCGAGGCGCACCGGACGTCCCCCGGCTCTGCGACGCTCTCAGCTGCCGTCGCCCTGACGAGGAAGGAGGTGAGCATGGATGTGATCAGCCGACGGACGGCAAAGAAGCAACGGAACACGACACTACCGCTCAGTGTCAACGGAACACGACACCACCGCTCAGTGTCAACGGAACACGACACCACCGCTCAGTGTCAACGGAACACGACACCACCGCTCAGTGTCAACGGAACACGACACCACCGCTCAGTGTCAACGGAACACGACACTACCGCTCAGTGTCAACGGAACACGACACTACCGCTCAGTGTCAACGGAACACGACACCACCGCTCAGTGTCAACGGAACACGACACCACCGCTCAGTGTCAACGGAACACGACACTACCGCCCAGTGTCAACGGAATGTCACACCACAACGGAACACCACACCACAGCAGAACACCACACCACAACGGAACACTACACCACAACGGAACCAAGTACTGCAAGTACTGCAAGGCTAACAGTGCTTTAGTGAGCGAAGTCCTACCTTTTGGACTGATGTCTCGCTCCCTCAACATATTTATTATATTCCGCATTGGTCGATTGCGTAAATGTTACTAATATTAGTTAGCTTGTTATTTGGGCTTTTGGGCGCACCGACTGCATTTGTCATATAGCGCTCAGGATGTTACCAATATATTCCCATGCGCATTCAAATGCATATTCGTTCTCTCAACGAATTGCACCAAGATTGGACAGCGGTATTCCCGAGGAGAGAAGAGGCCAAGGTACATTCATGCCGCACTTATCCCTTTGTTCGCTAGAGGCGAAGCCATCTCCTTCTCAAACTGTGTGAAACTTCAGCATAGCTCTATCAGGTTGCAAAAACAAAAGTGATTAGTCAGAAATTGTCCTCGGTCATTGTCTTCTTAAGAGTTAGTTTCTACGTGCATAGCTTGACCCTAGCCATTTCTGCACTGAGACACACAATCCAATTACGGGTCGAAATAAGTGGCAGGCCATCCACAGACGCAGTGGTGGTGGCAGGTCATAAAGACATAAGATATTAAAGATAAGTGCAACTATGAGCCACAAGGGCCCTTCTTGGTTGCACTGTGTACACTCAACCAGTTGCCTACAAAATCTGTCAATCAGCCCTCCCTGTAATACCGAAAAGCAAGCCCTCTATTCTTATAATGATTGTCTATGCTGCTTTTAAAGCCGTTCAATGTTCTGCTACTTGCAATAGTTTCTGGCGGCTGGTTACAGTGTTCTACTACCCTGTTGGTGAAGAAGGACTGTCTTAACCTTGTTCTGCTGTGGTTAACTTTAATATTGAATTGATGACCTCTAATTGCATCATTTCTGTTGAATTAAAACATTTCCCCAAGATATCCCCTCTGTAGACCATGGACAAATTTAATGACCTCGATGAGATCTCCTCTCAGCCTTCTATATCTAAGTGAAAACATATTCAATTTCTTCAATCTTTCCTCATATGCCAGGTTGCTTATGACATTCACCTTTTGTGTAGCCCTCTTTTGTACTCTCTCTCTCTAAAAGCCAACAATCTTTTTCATAGCTAGGAGACCAAGCTTGGATGCAGTATCCCAGATGTCGCCTGACATGTGCACAGTAAAGCTTCCTGATGACTTCCTCACTTCTGTATGATACATTCCTGTTTATTCCTCCTAGCATTCTCAGTGCCTTCTTCCTGGCTTCCTTGGTCTGTTCTGATGCCCCAAATTTTGTGTTTAAAATAACACCTAAATCCTTCTCCTGCTGAGTCACTGATAGCCCTTGGCCACACATCAAGTATGAAGCCTTCATATGCTGCTTACCCACATGCATGATTTTGCACTTATCGAAATTAAATTTCATTTGTCATTCTTCGGACCACTTCACAAGTTCGTCTAAGTCTTTTTGCAGCGAGATATGCTCACTTTGACCTGTTATTGCCCTAAATACTTTCAAATCATCCGCAAATTTCGAAACCATACTGTTTAGGCCACTTTCAATGTTATTTACAAATATAATGAAAAGTAGTGGCCCCAGTACCGACCCCTTGGGGACTCCACTAAGAATATTTTGCCATGATGACTTTGTACCATTTAGCATCACTCTTTGTTGTCAATCTGAAAGCCACAACCCTATCCATTTTACGATACTACCTGCAATACCATGGGCTTGAAGCTGTATCATTAACCGTGTATGGGGTACCTTATCAAAGACCTTACTAACGTCAAGATATGCTACATCAACCTGATTTCCCTGATCCAATTGTTCTGTGGCGAAGTTCAAAAAGTCCAAGAGATTTGTGAGGCATGATCGCCCTTTTCTAAACCCATGTTGAGTATCTTGAATCAATCTGTTTCCTTCCAGATAACTAACTATTCTATCCTTGATAATTGATTCAAGTACCTTGCAGACCAGAGATGTGAGACTTACTGGCGTATGGTTTTCAACTTTCCCTCTTTGTCCTTTCTTGAAAATAGGAACTATATTTGCCCTTTTCCAATCTGTTGGAATTTCATTTTGTGAAACAGCTCTACAAAATATTATACTAAGTGTTAATGCCATTTCATTTTCAGCTTCCCACAATACCCTAGCATAAATTTCATCAGGTCCTGCTGCCTTGTAGGGCTTTATTTTCCTGATATGACTGAAAACAACACCACTATCAATGAAATCAACACCATTTATCCGATCACATGTCACTGAACTATGGTGTACGGTCGGCAGATTCGTCATATCTTCCAATGTAAACACTAACTTAAACTGCTTGCTCAGCTCCTCAACCATCTCAATATCCTCACCCAATATAGTCCCACTTACTTCCAGTGGACCAATTGTGCGAGAAACTTTACTCAGCTTGTAGAAACTAAAAAACTTTTCGCTGTCCCCATTACAGTTCCTAGCTAAATCCAGTTCTTTTGCTCGCTTTGCTGCTCTGGTTTTTTTGCTTTACAGTGTCCCTAGCTTTTCAATACGCCTTTAGATTTCCGATATTTGAAGCTTCCTTAAGCACTCTAAATGCAGCTTTCTTAGCCTTAATTGCTTTTATCAAGTCTGGTGTAAGCCATGCTGGCTTTCCTATCCTTCTTCTGCGTCTTTGCTTTTGGGGGACATGACTAGTCTGAATGTCCTTCAAGCAAGATTTGAACTTTTCCACATTTCACAGGCATTTAAACTGGATAATTCTTCTTCCCCTCTTATGGCACTTAAAAGCCGCTGGCATGCAGACAAAGTCTGCTCTGTTGAATCATCCACAGCGTGCGTCACGTGTACGCGAGGAGCTAAGACCCTGTTACATCGTGGCACAGTGCCACCCCACTTTCATCAAATTGGGTCGTGGAAAAGCACCCGAGTGCCCTGATAAGTGTCTCGGACCTAATACCGCTGACCACGGATCGCTTCCACGGCAGGTATGCGGAATGCTGAACTCTGATTGGTTGGAGGACCGCGATGACGACATGACATCCCCGTACGCATATTACAACCATTCGTGGATCGCGTACGAAGACGAGATCAGCGTAGCAGTTAAGGTTGGTGGCAAATGCGCTTTCTCCATATATGCACAATGTCACACCGTTCAGTGTTGTGCTATTGTGCGAATAGAATACCGTGTCGGCTAAATCAGTGGGTAGAGTCGCCGCTCATTTAATTAAGTTGTCTTCTTCCACTCCTCGACATCCGCTTGCAAAAGCTGACCTCGTTCCACGTTCGTTCACGGAAGCTGGTTCCGCTCAATCCATGTTGATGTTGTCTTCACCTTTGCTGGCCATATTCTGCGTCGAGAGATATTCAGCACCGTCCACCGCACGAGTCTAGTGACGTTCGCCTCTGTCGATGTCACCCCGAGCCCGTGCCCACCGTCCCGCCCACCACACGTGTATAGTGACGCTCGCCTCTGTCGATGTCAGCCCGAGCCCGTTCCCCCCGTCCACCCAGCCACACCACCACTAACCAGTCCGGCGGCGCGCAGACCCAGTACGCGCTGCTGCGCGCGCTGGCCGGCGTGGCGGTCGACTCTGTGGACGCGGACGCCGACTGCGGCCACGGTCGCACCAGCGTCGCGGCCGCCTGGTGGCAGCGCCGGCTGGCCGGCAGCTCGCGGCGCGACGTGCAGCGCCGGCTGCAGACGCTGCTGGCCGTGGCAGAGCGGGCCGTGTCGCCGCGGCGCGCGCAGTTCCGCGCGCCCGCGTGGCGCGTGCTGCGCGCCGCCGACGGGCCCGTCCGACCGGCCAGCACGGCGGCCGCCTGCCGCCGGCCCGGCTACTACCGCAGCCGCGGCGCCTGCGGCGAGTACCAGCGCTGCGTGCCCGGCCGCGCCGGCCGCCCCGGCGGCGTCGTCTTCCACTACCGCTGTCCCGGCGGCATGCTGTTCGACGACCGGTGAGCGGGCCGGCGAAATGTCATGTCGTGCCGTCCAATTACCGATGGACTTCGGGAATTGGACTCAAGAGACACCCAGGTGTGACTTGAACGTGTCACACTTGAGGAATGTCATGCCACAAGTGTGACGTTATTCAGGAAGTGTGACGTCGCGCTTCAAGTGTGACGTCATGCACTAAGTGTGACAACATGCCCTAAGTGTGACGTCATGCCCGAAGTGTGACGCCATGCCGTCCAATGCCCCATGTCATGTCGAATATCTGCATAATAGTTTGGACTGGCTTGATAGCAAGCACATCGAACATACACAAAGCCTTTTCGACAGAAAACCAATTTCTTTTCAATTCTTCAATTTCAATTTCTTCAATCTTTCCTCATATGCCAGGTTGCTTATGCCATTAACCATTTTGTAGCCCTCTTTTGTACTCTCTCTAAAAGCCAACACTCTTTTTCATAGCTAGGAGACCAAGCTTGGATGCACTATTCCAAATGTGGCCTGACACAGTAAAGCTTCCTGATGACTTCCTCACTTCTGTATGATACACTCCTATTTATTGCCCCGAGCATTCTCAGTGCCTTCTTCCTGGCTTCCTTGGTCTGTTCTGATGCCCCCAATTTTGTGTTTAAAATAAAACCTAAATCCCTCTCCTGTTGAGTCACTGATAGCACTTGGCCACCCATCAAGTATAGAGCCTTCATATGCTGCTTTAACTACATGCATGATTTTGCCCTTATCAAAAATAAATTTCATTCGCCATTCTTCGGACCACTTCACAAGTTCGTCTAAGTCTTTTTGCAGCAAGATATGCTCATCTTGACCTCATCTTGACCTGTTATTGCCCTAAAGACCTTCAAATCATCCGCAAATTTAAAAACTTTACTGCTTAGGCCACTTGCAATGTTATTTACAAATATAATGAAAAGTAGTGGCCCCAGTACTGACCCCTGGGGGACTCCACTTAGAACATTTTGCCATCATGACTTTGTACCATTTAG
Organism: Imbricaverruca yamaguchii; assembly: GCA_034440575.1. Classification (NCBI taxonomy): domain Eukaryota; kingdom Metazoa; phylum Arthropoda; class Thecostraca; family Neoverrucidae; genus Imbricaverruca; species Imbricaverruca yamaguchii. The sequence continues at coordinate 179,879 of JAOTOL010001014.1, forward strand.
CATCACTCTTTGCTGTCTATCTGAAAGCCACAACTCTATCCATTTTAAGATACTACCCGCAATACCAAGGGACTGAAGCTGTATCATTAACCGTTTATAGGGTACCTTGTCAAAGGCCTTACTAAAGTCAAGATATGCTACATCAGCCTGATTAGTCCTTTAATGATGCGGACCATTTACGCATGTCCCTAATCATTTTCAAAATGTGGCATGCAATCTTCCTTCTAGATTCCTGGTCCCAAAGGTGCCTATGATCATGGAAAATATTTTTAACTTCATCGCTCCAGGAATTTCGTGTCAATACCTACCAATTCCTCGTTCCATGAAACATCACGCCTGTTCAACGTGTGTGCACACTGCAATAGCTCACGAAATGTGCTCAAGCCGAGTCAACTGGAACGAATTTCTTCCGTGATGGACGCTACCATCAAATATATTCGTAAATTTCATTTTGTACCCAGGTGGGAGACCTGCACGTGGGCTTCAGCAACGGAACCGTGCGAAGATGAGGAAAACAGCACCGAGATTCCTTCTGTGGACCGACATGACACTCCTTGCCTCGCCGACGGCTACTTCGCTGATCCAAATAACTGCAAATACTTTTACGTGTGCCGTGACTACTATGGCAACGGAACCTTCACCAAGTTCGAATCCAAATGTCCGTACGGACTAGGTTACGATGAAGACGCACTGATGTGCACATGGGCATGGCTGGTGCCAAACTGCGAGGCCTCGGCCACACTGAGAACATCCTTTTCGCGTCATGACATCACAACTATCTCCTCCAAGCTACGCTCTAGTACACCCGCACTGGACCAGAAGCTACAACGCTTCACCACTGAGCTTGGGGAATTTGAGCGCACTCACAACAAAGGAGACTCTCTCGCGTCAGTATCTGATGTGCAGAAGGACAAGCAAAGCTTCCTAGAAATCATGGCTGGCTCACTGCTATCGCTTTTCTCCACCGCCTGGAACAAGTTGACCGGCAAGGAAACGGCCACGCCACACATTCTGACGCGAACACTGACGGAGAGTGTGCTAGAGACGCCACTAATGAGGCCTCGGCGTAGTACACAGTGGTCGTACCTCCCACCGAGCACAGAATTTGGTGAGGATGTACCAAAGCCACCTGAGGAACCGGTCAGTGGGCTTGAACTGCCACCGCTTGACGGTGAGAGGCAGGATGGCAACGAACCAGGGCAGTTCCTGCGGCGGCCAATACGACCCGACTACCGCGATGGTGGCGATCAAGAGGTCGAACAGCCCAAACCAATAGTGGACAGAGTATCGGGTACATCAGAATTGCCAGGAACATCCGTACAATCAGTAACGCAAGGAAAACTAGGAACACCTGGACAACCAGGAACACCTGGACAACCAGGGACACCTAGACAACCAGGGACACCTAGACAACCAGGAACACCTGGACAATCCGGGGCACCTAAACGACCAGGAATTTCTGGACAACTAGGAACCCCTGGAACACCAGGAAGACCTGGAACACCAGGAAAACCTAGAGCACCAGGAAGACCTGGAACACTAGGAAGACCTGGAACACCAGGAAGACCTGGAACACCAGGAAGACCTGGAACACCAGGAAGACCTGGAACACCAGGAAGACCTGGAACACCAGGAAGACCTGGAACACTAGGAACACCTGGAACACTAGGGCCTAACACTAGGAACACCTGGAACACTAGGAAGACATGGAACACCAGGAAGACCAGGAAAGCCAAGAACGCCTATAACTCCAGGAAGGCCTGAAACGCAAGGAATACCTGGAACGCCAGGAAGATCTGGAACGCCAGGACGACCTGGAACGCCAGGAAGATCTGAAACACCAGGAAGACCTGGAAGCCTTTCCGGAAGAATCGGACCTGATGGGGGCATTGGTGGTGATGGCCCAGACGGTGGTTTCCGTGAAGGTTCGAAAGGCCCCGAAGGCAGTTCCCCAGCATATCCCACTGGATTTGCTGGACCAGCTGGAACGCCCGGGATTGGAGCTTCTGCCGGAAGAATTGGAACTGACGGAGGAGTTGGAGGCGATGGTTCTGACGGTGGATTCCGCGAAGGGTATAAAGGTCCTCGTGGAAGCTCCCCAGCATATCCCATTGGATCTTCTGGTCCAGATGCACCATCTGAACGACCTACAACATCTGGGCGACCACGAAAGCCCATAAAATCACAAGCAAATGGAAAACTGGGAACACCTGCACAACAAGGGCGACCCAGCCAACCAGGAACGATTCGACGTCCAGGAACACCACGGAAACCAGGAACAACTGGACAACGGACACCATCTGTCCGACCAGGAACGCCTAGGCGACCAGGGACATCAAGATTTCCAGAAACATCTATGCAGTCTGGAACACAAGGACAGCCAGGAACACCTGGACAACCAGGAAGACCGAGACAACCAGGAACTCCAGGACAACTAGAAACACCTGGAACACCAGGAAGACCTGGAAAACCAGGAAGACCTGGAAAACCAGGAGGACCTGGAACACTAGGAAGACCTGGAACACCAAGAAGACCTGGAACACCAAGAAGACCTGGAACACCAGGACGACCTGGAACGGCAGGAAGACCTGGAAAACCAGGAAGACCTGGAACGCCAGGAAGACCTGGAACGCCAGGAAGACCTGGAACGCCAGGAAGACCTGGAACGCCAGGAAGACCTGGAACGCCAGGAAGACCTGGAACGCCAGGAAGACCTGGAACGCCAGGAAGACCTGGAACGCCAGGAAGACCTGGAACGCCAGGAAGACCTGGAACGCCAGGAAGACCTGGAACGCCAGGAAGACCTGGAACGCCAGGAAGACCTGGAACGCCAGGAAGACCTGGAACGCCAGGAAGACCTGAACGCCAGGAAGACCTGGAACGCCAGGAAGACCTGGAACGCCAGGAAGACCTGGAACGCCGGAAGGGAACGCCAGGAAGACCTGGAACGCCAGACGACCTGGAACATTAGAAAGACCTGGAACACCAGGAAGGCCAAGAACACCTATAACGCAAGGAAGGCCTGGAACACCAGGAAGACCTGGAAAACCAGGAAGACCTGGAACGCCAGGAAGACCTGGAACGCCAGGAAGACCTGGAACGCCAGGAAGACCTGGAACGCCAGGAACACTTGGAACACTAGGAAGACATGGAACATCAGGAAGACCTGGAAAGCCAAGAACGCCTATAACTCCAGGAAGGCCTGAAACGCAAGGAAGGCCTGGAACGCCAGGAAGACCTGGAACGCCAGGAAGACCTGGAACGCCAGGAAGACCTGGAACGCCAGGACGACCTGGAACGCCGGGACGACCTGGAACGCCAGGAAGATCTGAAACGCCAGGAAGACCTGGAAGCCTTTCCGGAAGAATCGGACCTGATGGGGGCATTGGTGGTGATGGCCCAGACGGCGGTTTCCGTGAAGGTTCCAAAGGCCCCGAAGGCAGTTCCCCAGCATATCCCACTGGATATGCTGGACCAGCTGGAACGCCAGGGATTGGAGCTTCTTCGGGAAGGATTGGAACTGACGGAGGAGTCGGAGGTGATGGTCCTGACGGCGGATTCCGCGAAGGGTATAAAGGTCCTCGTGGAAGCTCTCCAGCATATCCCACTGGGTTTGCTGGACCAGCTGGAACGCCCGGGATTGGAGCTTCTGCCGGAAGGATTGGAACTGACGGAGGAGTTGGAGGTGATGGTCCTGACGGTGGATTCCGCGAAGGGTATAAAGGTCCTCGTGGAAGCTCTCCAGCATATCCCACTGGGTTTGCTGGACCAGCTGGAACGCCCGGGATTGGAGCTTCTGCCGGAAGGATTGGAACCGACGGAGGAGTTGGAGGCGATGGTCCTGACGGCGGATTCCGCCAAGGGTCTGAAGGTCCTCGTGGAAGCTCCGCAGCATATCCCACTGGATCTCCTGGTCCACGTGTACCATCTGAACGACCTACAATATCTGGGCGACCACGAAAGCCCATAAAATCACAAGCAAATGGAAAACTGGGAACACCTGCACACCTAGGGCGACCCAGCCAACCAGGAACGATTCGTCGTCCAGGAACACCACGGAAACCAGGAACAACTGGACAACGGACGCCATCTGTCCGACCAGGAACGCCTAGGCGACCAGGGACATCAAGATTTCCAGGAACATCTATAGAGTCTGGAACACAAGGACAGCCAGGAACACCTGGACAACCAGGAAGACCGAGACAACCAGGAACTCCAGGACAACTAGAAACATCTGGAACACCAGGAAGACCTGGAAAACCAGGAACACCTGGAACACCAGGGAAACCTGGAACACTAGGAAGACCTGGAACACCAGGAAAGCCAAGAACACCTATAACGCCAGGAAGGCCTGAAAAGCCAGGAAGGCCTGAAAAGCAAGGAAGGCCTGAAACGCCAGGACGACCTGGGACATTAGGAAGACCTGGAACACCAGGAAGACCTGGAACACTAGGAAGACCTGGACAACCAGGTAGACCTGGAACGTCAGGAAGACCTGGAACGTCAGGAAGACCTGGAACGCTAGGAACACCTGGAACACTAGGAAGACATGGAACACCAGGAAGACCTGGAAAGCCAAAAACGCCTATAACTCCAGGAAGGCCTGAAACGCAAGGGAAGGCCTGGAACGCCAGGAAGACCTGGAACGCCAGGACGACCTGGAACGCCAGGAAGATCTGAAACGCCAGGAAGACCTGGAAGCCTTTCCGGAAGAATCGGACCTGATGGGGGCATTGGTGGTGACGGCCCAGACGGCGGTTTCCCTGAAGGTTCCAAAGGCCCCGAAGGCAGTTTCCCGACATATCCCACTGGGTTTGCTGGACCAGCTGGAACGCCCGGGATTGGAGCTTCTGCTGGAAGGATTGGAACTGACGGAGGAGTTGGAGGCGATGGTCCTGACGGCGGATTCCGCGAAGGGTATAAAGGTCCTCGTGGAAGCTCTCCAGCATATCCAACTGGATTTGCTGGACCAGCCGGAATCCCTGGGATTGGAGCTTCTGCTGGAAGAATTGGAACGGACGGAGGAGTTGGAGGCGATGGTCCTGATGGCGGATTCCGCCAAGGGTCTGAAGGTCCTCGTGGAAGCTCTCCAGCGTATCCCACTGGATCTCCTGGTCCAGATGCACCATCTGAGCGACCTACAACATCTGGGCAACCACGAAAGCCCGAAAAATCACAAGCAAATGGAAAACTGGGAACACCTGCACACCTAGGGCGACCCAGCCAAACAGGAACGATTCGACGTCCAGGAACACCACGGAAACCAGGAACAACTGGACAACGGACACCATCTGTCCGACCAGGAACGCCTAGGCGACCAGGGACATCAAGATTTCCAGGAACATCTATAGAGTCTGGAACACAAGGACAACCAGAAACACCTGGACAATCAGGAAGACCGAGACAATCAGGAAGACCGAGACAACCAGGAACTCCAGGACAACCAGAAACACCTGGAACACCAGGAAGACCTGAAACACCAGGAAGACCTGGAACTCTAGGAAGACCTGGAATACCAGGAAAGCCAAGAACGCCTATAACGCCAGGAAGGCCTGAAAAGCCAGGAAGGCCTGAAACGCCAGGACGACCTGGAACACTAGGAAGACCTGAAACGCCAGGAGGGTCAAGAACACCTATAACGCAAGGAAGGCCTGGAACACCAGGAAGACCTGGAACACTAGGAAGACCTGGAACGCCAGGAAGACCTGGAACACTAGGAAGACATGGAACACCAGGAAGACCTGGAAAGCCAAGAACGCCTATAACTCCAGGAAGGCCTGAAACGCAAGGAAGGCCTGGAACGCCAGGAAGACCTGGAACGCCAGGACGACCTGGAACGCCAGGAAAATCTGAAATCCCAAGAAGACCTGGAAGCCTTTCCGGAAGAATCGGACCTGATGGGGGCATTGGTGGTGATGGCCCAGATGGTGGTTTCCGTGAAGGTTCCAAAGGCCCCGAAGGCAGTTTCCCAGCATATCCCACTGGATTTGCTGGACCAGCTGGAACGCCCGGGATTGGAGCTTCTGCTGGAAACATTGGAACTGACGGAGGAGTTGGAGGCGATGGTCCTGACGGCGGATTCCGCGAAGGGTATAAAGGTCCTCGTGGAAGCTCTCCAGCATATCCAACTGGATTTCCTGGACCAGCCGGAATCCCTGGGATTGGAGCTTCTGCTGGAAGAATTGGAACTGACGGAGGAGTTGGAGGCGATGGTCCTGATGGCGGATTCCGCCAAGGGTCTGAAGGTCCTCGTGGAAGCTCTCCAACGTATCCCACTGGATCTCCTGGTCCAGATGCACCATCTGAACGACCTACAACATCTGGGCAACCACAAAAGCCCGGAAAATCACAAGCAAATGGAAAACTGGGAACACCTGCACACCTAGGGCGACCCAGCCAAACCGGAACGATTCGACGTCCAGGAACACCAAGGAAACCAGGAACAACTGGACAACGGACACCATCTGTCCGACCAGGAACGCCTAGGCGACCAGGGACATCAAGATTTCCAGGGACATCAAGATTTCCAGGAACATCTATACAGTCTGGAACACAAGGACAACCAGGAACACCTGGACAACCAGGAAGACCGACACAACCAGGAACTCCAGGACAGCCAGAAACACCTGGAACACCAGGAAGACCTGGAACGCCAGGAAGACCTGGAACGCCAGGAAGACCTGGAACACTAGGAAGACCTGGAATACCAGGAAAGCCAAGAACGCCTATAACGCCAGGAAGGCCTGAAAAGCCAGGAAGGCCTGAAACTCCAGGACGACCTGGAATACTAGGAAGACCTGGAACACCAAGTAGACCTGGAACGCCAGGAAGACCTGGAACGCCAGGAAGACCTGGAACACTAGGAAGACCTGGAATACCAGGAAAGCCAAGAACGCCTATAACGCCAGGAAGGCCTGAAAAGCCAGGAAGGCCTGAAACTCCAGGACGACCTGGAACACTAGGAAGACCTGGAACACCAAGTAGACCTGGAACACCAAGAAGACCTGAAACACCAGGACGACCTGGAACGCTAGGACGACCTGGAACGGCAGGAAGACCTGGAACGGCAGGAAGACCTGGAACGGCGCCAGGAAGACCTGGAACGCCAGGAAGACCTGGAACGCCAGGAAGACCTGGAACGCCAGGAAGACCTGGAACACTAGGAAGACCTGGAATACCAGGAAAGCCAAGAACGCCTATAACGCCAGGAAGGCCTGAAAAGCCAGGAAGGCCTGAAACTCCAGGACGACCTGGAACACTAGGAAGACCTGGAACACCAAGTAGACCTGGAACACCAAGAAGACCTGAAACACCAGGACGACCTGGAACGCTAGGACGACCTGGAACGGCAGGAAGACCTGGAACGGCAGGAAGACCTCGAAAACCAGGAAGACCTGGAACGCCAGGAAGACCTGGAACGCCAGGAAGACTTGGAACGCTAGGAACACCTGGAACACTAGGAAGACATGGAACACCAGGAAGACCTGGAAAGCCAAGAACGCCTATAACTCCAGGGAGGCCTGAAACGCAAGGAAGGCCTGGAACGCCAGGAAGACCTGGAACGCCAGGAAGACCTGGAACGCCAGGACGACCTGGAACGCCAGGAAAATCTGAAACCCCAGGAAGACCTGGAAGCCTTTCCGGAAGAATCGGACCTGATGGGGGTATTGGTGGTGATGGCCCAGACGGTGGTTTCCGTGGAGGTTCTAAAGGCCCCGAAGGCAGTTCCCCAGCATATCCCACTGGGTTTGCTGGACCAGCTGGAACGCCCGGGATTGGAGCTTCTGCCGGAAGGATTGGAACTGACGGAGGAGTTGGAGGCGATGGTCCTGACGGCAGATTCCGCGAAGGGTATAAAGGTCCTCGTGGAAGCTCCCCAGCATACCCCACCGGATTTCCTGGTCCAGATGCACCATTTGAACGACCTAGATCATCTGGGCGACCACAAAAACCCGGAAAATCACAAGCAGATGGAAAACTTGGAACACCTGCACAACTAGGACGACCCAGCCAACCAGGAACGATTCGACGTCCAGGAACACCACGGAAACCAGGAGCAACTGGACAACGGACGTCATCTGTCCGACCAGGAACGCCTAGGCGACCAGGGACATCTAGATTTCCAGGAACATCTATACAGTCTGGAACACAAGGACAAACAGGAGCACTTGGACAACCAGGAACACCCAGACAACCAGGAACTCCTGGACAACTAGGAAAACCTGGAACACCAGGAAGACCTGGAAAAGCAGGAACACCTGGAAAGTCAAGAACACCTACAACGACAGGACCACATGGAGCGTCAGGCAGGCCTGCAACACCAGGAAGGTCTGGAACGCCAGGAAGACCTGGAACGGCAGGAAGACCTGGAACGCTAGGAAGACCTGGAACGCTAGGAAGACCTGGAACGCTAGGAAGACCTGGAAAGCCAAAAACACCTATAACGTCAGAAAGACGTGGAACGCCAGGAAGACCTGAAACACCAGGAAGACCTGGAACGCCAGGAAGACCTGAAACGTCAGGAAGACCTGAAACGTCAGGAAGACCTGAAACGTCAGGAAGACCTGGACCGCCAGGAAGACCTGGAACGCCAGGAAGAACCGGAACGCCAGGAAGACCTGGAAAGCCAGGCGCACATGGAACGCCGGGAAGTTTTGAACAACTGGGGCAAACAGGAGCACCATATAGGCATAGTTCCCAGGCATCAGGAGGCAGACCTGGAATATCTGACGTTAGAGGACGCCCCGCCAGCGGTGGAGCAGACCCAGGACGTAGACGTGATGGAAGCCTTTCCGGAAGGATCGGACCTGATGGGGTCATTGGTGGTGATGGTCCAGACGGTGGTTTCCGTGAAGGTTTTGAGGGCCCTGAAGGTAGTTCCCCAGCATATCCAACTGGATTTGCTGGACCAGATGCACCATCTGGACGACCACGAAAGCCCGGAAAATCACAAGCAGATGGAAAACTGGGAACACCTGCACAACTAGGACGACCCAGCCAACCAGGAACGATTCGACGTCCAGGAACACCACGGAAACCAGGAGCAACTGGACAACGGACAACATCTGTCCGACCAGGAACGCCTGGGCGACCGGGGACAACATCAGGATTGGCAGGAACACCTGTACAACCTGGAACGCAAGGGCAACTAGGAACAGGTGTACAGCCAGGAATACGTGGCCAACAAGGAAGAGATGGAAGGCCAGGCAGACCTGTGACGCCAGGACGACCTGGAAAGCCAGGAACACCTGGAACACCAGGAAAAACTGACAAGCCAGGAGGATCCGTAAAGCCAGGCAGACCTGGAACGTTAGGAAGACCTGGAAGGCCAGGAACACATGGAACGGCAGGAAGTGTTGGACAAGTGGGTCAACCAGGAGCACCACGCAGTCCCAGTGTCCAGGCATCGCGTGGCAGACATGGAATATCTGGCGCTGGAGGACGTCCCGCCAGCGGTGGAACAGACACCGAACATGGAAGTGATGGGGGCCTTCCAGGAAGAATCAGGCCCGAAGGGAGCATTGGCGGTGATGGGCCAGACGGTGGTTTCCGTGAAGGTTTCAAAGGCCCGGAAGGCGGTTCCCCAGTGTATCCAGCTGGATTTACAAGGCCAAGATTACCCGGGCCCGGAAAATCAGGAATACCGGGAACACCGGCTCGGCGGAAGGAGCAAGGCATACAGCGCGGACGTCCCGGAGTCGGCCGACCCGTCACCGGCATCCACAGACCTATCGGCGGCCAGGGCGATAGTTTCCGGCTTGTCGGATCGCCCGGCAGACCCCGGGTTGGGTTCCAGAGGCCTTCGATTGTCTTGCCTGGCTTTGGGAGACGCCGACCTGATGGAAGCTCTGGGAGACCCAGATTTGGTGGAGCAACCGTAAGTTCTGGCCCAAGTAGAACTGCATCCAATGGCACGTCGGCACAGCCTGGATCTAGAGCTCGATTCAGGCCAGGATCTGCAGGCACATTTGCAAGACCTCGACCTGGAGATCAATCCGGAAGGCCAGAGTCTGGTGGTGGCTCTGAATCAGTTAGCCGACTCAAAAACCAAGATAGGCGTAAACCAGCTCCGGCAAGAGGCCAGGACAGAGACAGACCCATTCCAGCAAGAGGCCAGGACAGAGACAGGCCGACCCCGGCAAGAGGCCAAGACAGAGACAGGCCGACCCCGGCAAGAGGCCAAGACAGAGACAGGCCGACTCCGGCAAGAGCAGACAGAGACGGCCCCGGCAAGAGGCCAAGACAGAGACAGCCCGCAAGAGGCCAAGACAGAGACAGGCCGGCCCCGGCAAGCAAGAGGCCAGGACAGAGACAGGCCGACCCCGGCAAGAGGCCAAGACAGAGACAGGCCGCCCCGGCAAGAGGCCAAGACAGAGACAGACCGATCCCGCAAAGGCAGACAGAGGCCGGCAAGAGGCCAAGACAGAGACAGGCCGACCCCGGCAAGAGGCCAAGACAGAGACAGGCCGACCCCGGCAAGAGGCCAAGACAGAGACAGACAGAGACAGGCCGGCCCCGGCAAGAGGCCAAGACAGAGACAGACCCATCCCAGCAAGAGGCCAGGACAGAGACAGACCGACCCCGACAAGAGGCCAGGACAGAGACAGGACGAGCCCGACAAGAGGCCAAGACAGAGACAGGCCGACTCCGGCAAGAGGCCAAGACAGAGACAGGCCGGCCCCGGCAAGAGGCCAAGACAGAGACAGACCCATCCCAGCAAGAGGCCAGGACAGAGACAGACCGACCCCGACAAGAGGCCAGGACAGAGACAGGACGACCCCGACAAGAGGCCAAGACAGAGACAGGCCGATCCCGGGTGGAGGCAGACCCATTCCAGCAAGAGGCCAAGACAGAGACGGGCCGATCCCGGCAAGAGGCCAAGACGAAGGCAGACCCATTCCAGCAAGAGGCCAGGACAGAGACAAGCCGATCCCTGTAAGAGGTCAGGAGAGAGACGGGTCTACTCCAGTAAGAGGCCCGCACAGCGACCGCCCGACTCTGACGGGAGGTCAGCCTGGGACGGTGCGTGTTGGTGGGGAGGTCAGGGCCGCCGACGACCGACGCCAGTCAGAAGCGGTATCCGAGGAGACGCCGACAGCCCGCCACAGGGCGGCCTCATCGATCGCACGCGCACCCCGACACAGCCGCCCGGAAAGCTGCTGCAGTTCCTCAGACATCACTTGTTCGGCCCTGGCGGCATCAAGGCCAAAGAGAACGAAATCGGACCCGAGATCTGCGAGAGGCCCGGTAAGCAGTCAGAGCTGCGCTGGAGGAAAGGTGGATATGAATTCGTTCTGTCGACAATTGATCAATGTTAAATGCCTATCAATCCTCCATGTGGCTTCAGGCCAATCTTCAGCCGTACCAGGACAGTTTTCAGAGGATCGGGTATCTCAAATAAGCTATATAATGTAACTGTAAGCCGGATCAGACTAGCAGAATACTAGGACCGCACTCCCCCTCCCCCTGTCCCGTTCCACCCCGATGTAGTGCTGCCGGAAGTTCTGTTGCACCAATGTTGAAGTCCTGTTGACCGAGTGAGAAGGCGGGGAGGGGACACTCGTCGACGAGGCGGGTGGTATCTTGTTGCGGGATCTGACGAGCCGCCGGGAAGCACGGGCTAACTCATCTGCCACCCGCCACAGGCATGTTCCGACACCCCACCAACTGCAACAAGTTCTACGAGTGTTTCTGGGACAAGTGGTCGGAGCGATACACCCTCCACGTCTTCAACTGCGCGGTCCGGTGAGTGGTCGCAGCGATACACCCTCCACGTCCTCAACTGCGCGGTCCGGTGAGTGGTCGCAGCGATACACCCTCCACGTCCTCAACTGCGCGGTCCGGTGAGTGGTCGCAGCGATACACCCTTCACGTCCTCAACTGTGCGGTCCGGTGAGTGGTCGCAGCGATACACCCTCCACGTCCTCAACTGCGCGGTCCGGTGAGTGGTTGGGGCGATACACTCTTCATGTCCTCAACTGTGCGGTCCGGTGAGTGGTTGGGGCGATACACCCTTCACGTCCTCAACTGTGCGGTCCGGTGAGTGGTCGCAGCGATACACCCTTCACGTCCTCAACTGTGCGGTCCGGTGAGTGGTCGCAGCGATACACCCTCCACGTCCTCAACTGTGCGGTCCGGTGAGTGGTCGCAGCGATACACCCTTCACGTCCTCGCGGGTGGTGGTGAGCGATACACCCTTCACGTCCTCAACTGCGCGGTCCGGTGAGTGGTCGCAGCGATACACCCTTCACGTCCTCAACTGCGCGGTCTCACGTCCTCAACTGCGCGGTCCGGTGAGTGGTCGCAGCGATACACCCTTCACGTCCTCAACTGCGCGGTCCGGTGAGTGGTCGCAGCGATACACCCTTCACGTCAACTGTGCGGTCCGGTGAGTGGTCGCAGCGATACACCCTCCACGTCCTCAACTGCGCGGTCCGGCGAGTGGTTGGGGCGATACACCTTACGTCCTCAACTGTGCGGTCCGGTGAGTGGTCGCAGCGATACACCCTTCACGTCCTCAACTGGCGGTCCGGTGAGTGGTCGCAGCGATACACTTTGTCCTCAACTGTGCGGTCCGGTGAGTGGTTGGGCGATACACCCTTCACGTCCTAGCGGTGAGTGGTTGGGCGATACACCCTTCACGTCCTCAACTGCGCGGTCCGGTGAGTGGTCGCATGGTTGGGCGATACACCCTTCACGTCCTCAACTGCGCGGTCCGGTGAGTGGTCGCAGCGATACACCCTTCACGTCCTCAACTGCGCGGTCCGGTGAGTGGTCGCAGCGATACACTCTTCATGTCCTCAACTGTGCGGTCCGGTGAGTGGTCGCAGCGATACACCCTTCACGTCCTCAACTGTGCGGTCCGGTGAGTGCGCAGCATCACGTCTCGCAGCAGTAGCCGAACCTGAGCAGCCGCCACCAGTGCCAGTCCGATGCGAAATACCGTCACGCTATTCGGCTTCTCTGCATCAGGAGATCCCAGGAGAACCACGCACGGGACCCACCTGACCCGACAGCCGCGCATGACCGCCACACAATGCGAGCTCAAGACTCGGCGACGCGATGAAGCTGCCTTCCCAACAACCGACATGACTAGCTCCGGCCGTCCGCCCCGCGGTGCCGCTCAGCCAATGGAGGAACCGTATCGGATCGCAGCACCGGCTTACGCGTTCGATGCACTTAGTTTACCATTTCGCTATTAAATACCATTGGACCAGCTATTCCCTGTGCATTAGTGTACGCCTGGCGGCAGCGGTGACGTCCCCCGGTCCACTGGCAGGCTGGTGTACGCGTGACACTGTGGTGACGTCTCCCCAGGCTGGTGTAGCTGTGTGGTGCCGCCACTGGCAGGCTGGTGTGCGCCTGACACTGTGGTGACGTCTCCCAGCTGGTGTGCCTGACACGTGGTGACGCTGACGGCTGGTGTACGCCTGACACTGTGGTGACGTCTCCCCGGTCCACTGGCAGGCTGGTGTCGCCTGACACTGTGGTGACGTCTCGACAGGCTGGTGTACGCCTGACACTGTGGTGACGTCTCCCCGGTCCACTGGCAGGCTGGTGTACGCCTGACACTGTGGTGACGTCTCCCTGACAGGCTGGTGTGCGCCTGACACTGTGGTGACGTCTCCCGTCTGGACAGGCTGGTGTGCGCCTGACACTGTGGTGACGTCTCCCCGGTCCACTGGCTGCTCACTTTTCTCCAGGCTGGTGTACGCCTGACACTGTGGTGACGTCTCCCCGGGCCACTGGCAGGCTGGTGTACGCCTGACACTGTGGTGACGTCTCCCCGGGTCCACTGGCAGGCTGGTGTGCGCCTGACACTGTGGTGACGTCTCCCCTGACAGGCTGGTGTGCGCCTGACACTGTGGTGACATCTCCCCGGTCCACTGGCAGGCTGGTGTACGCCTGACACTGTGGTGACATCTCGCCGGTCCACTGGCAGGTTGGTGTACGACGACCAGATAACGGCCTGCAACTGGGGCTACAGCAACGTGGACTGCTCGTCGCGGCCCGACACCGAGCTGGAGCGGCTGCTGCGGGAGGCCGACCGCACCCAGTTCCCCGACGGCCTGCTCGAGGGCTACCCGAACGTGCGCGACTTCCTCGGTCTGTGAATGGCCACTGGCCAGTAGAAGGCTGTGGCGACCGCGCCGTATTGTGCACTTTCCACGAATACCAACGACACAGCCGCACCGCCCGTCGTCTCCTCGGCCAGCAGCCGTCTCGTCGTCTCGTCGGTCAGGAGCCGCACCGCTCGTCGTCTCCTCGGCCAGCAGCCGTCTCGTCGGTCAGGAGCCGCACCGCCCGTCGTCTCCTCGGCCAGCAGCCGTCTCGTCGTCTCCTCGGCCAGCAGCCGTCTCGTCGTCTCGTCGGTCAGGAGCCGCACCGCCCGTCGTCTCCTCTGGCCACTCCGGGCGAGGGTGACCGGCCGCGGGAGACGGCGGCGGCTCGAGTCGAAGCAGCATCTGGCTGGAAGGCTCGCCATCGTGTCGGTGGCTGGCTGAGGTGCGCGCGAGGACGAGGCGAATCCGTCGCAGTCGGCCGAGTTGAGCGCGCGCAGCTGTGGTGTGAGATATGCTGTGAAAGTTCTCCCAATGCGCAGCTGCGGTGTACGATATGCTGTGAAAGTTCTCCAAATGCGCGGCTGCGGTGTGCATATGCTGTGAAAGTTCTCCCAATGCGCAGCTGCGGTGTAAGACATGCTGTGAAAGTTCTCCAAATGTGGCAGAAGCCGTGTGCGAGCCGAGAGCTCTTCGGCGCGGCGTAGAGTCGACCGATGTATGGCCGTGTCACCGACTGCCATTCTACCGTGGGCCGGTGACCGGCCACCGACTGCCATTCTACCGTGGGTCGGTGACCGGCCACCCACCTGCGGCAGGTCAGGCGGGCAAGATATTCTCCACGCGCTTCAGTGTCAGCCGACCGGCCGAAATAGTCACCGCTGACACAAGCCGACGTCCGACTTCCGCGTGAAAAACCGTCACCATTATCACTGGCAGCCCTGGGCGCTGACAAATGGATCACGGAAAGTGTTAGAACCGGGGAAGTTCTGAATGCTTGATGGACACCATTCCGGCAACTGAACGTCCATTGTTTCCTCTGACCAACCTCTGAGCGGAGGTTTCTGCAGCGGACCGTCGGACGTTCGTTTGGAAGTTCTTGCATTTGGAAGACATGTCGCCTTAGACACAGACTTCCAAGGAAAATATGGCCGAATGGATATTAGCGTCTTCGTAGGCTGGGCATAGACAAATTCAATCGATCGCATGCTTGCTCCTTGCACATGCGTCATACCACGAATATATTTCCCAAGGGGAAACATCACGTGTCTAATGCACACGGCAGTGTCCATCTTGTACATAGTTATCGGGAATAACAGTGTAGATCTGTGGAGCCATAGCGCGTTTTGCAATAAACATCAGTGCGATTCGCATGGTTTAAAATATTCAGAATGATAGGAGAGTACCGGGAGTATTTACCACTGGGCTAACCAGTGTTTGACCATTTTGATACAGAGGAAACACAAATACCTATGATTTTCATAAGCAATTATTGTGCTTGTTTTAACGCTTCGACTTTTGAGCACACCTGTTAGTACGGCATACTTCACATGGGAGCGAAGCCCCGAATCTGGCATCTTGCAACGTCCAGCATATCAGCGCCTGCTCATCATAGGTCACCGATACGATAGTCACCATGAACAATCGCACACCACACCCACCACACCCACCGTACAACAGCCACACACCACACCCACCACGTAACAGCCACACACCACACCCACCACACCCACCGGACAACAGCCACACACCACACCCACCACAAAACAGCCACACACACCACACCCACCGGACAACAGCCACACACCACACCCACCGTACAACAGCCACACACCACACCCACCACACAACAGCCACACACCACACCCACCGTACAACAGCCACACACCACACCCACCGTACAACAGCCACACACCACACCCACCGTACAACAGCCACACACCACACCCACCGTACAACAGCCACACACCACACCCACCACGTAACAGCCACACACCACACCCACCGTACAACAACCACACACCACACCCACCGTACAACAGCCACACACCACACCCACCGTACAACAGCCACACACCACACCCACCGTACAACAGCCACACACCACACCCACCGGACAACAGCCGCACACCACACCCACCACACAACAGCCACACACCACACCCACCGTACGACAGCCACACACCACACCCACCGTACGACAGCCACACACCACACCCACCACACCCACCGTACGACAGCCACACACCACACCCACCGTACAACAGCCACACACCACACCCACCGTACAACAGCCACACACCACACCCACCGTACAACAGCCACACACCACACCCACCGTACAACAGCCACACACCACACCCACCGTACAACAGCCACACACCACACCCACCGTACAACAGCCACACACCACATCCACCACACCCACCGTACAACAGCCACACACCACACCCACCGAACAACAGCCACACACCACACCCACCGTACAACAGCCACACACCACACCCACCACACAACAGCCACACACCACACCCACCACGCAACAGCCACACACCACACCCACCGGACAACAGCCGCACACCACACCCACCGTACAACAGCCACCCACCACACCCACCATACAACAGCCACACACCACACCCACCACACAACAGCCACACACCACACCCACCACGCAACAGCCACACACCACACCCACCGTACGACAGCCACACACCACACCCACCGTACAACAGCCACACACCACACCCACCGTACAACAGCCACACACCACACCCACCGAACAACAGCCACACACCACACCCACCGTACAACAGCCACACACCACACCCACCGTACGACAGCCACACACCACACCCACCGTACAACAGCCACACACCACACCCACCGTACGACAGCCACACACCACACCCACCACACCCACCGTACAACAGCCACACACCACACCCACCGTACGACAGCCACACACCACACCCACCACACCCACCGTACAACAGCCACACACCACACCCACCGTACAACAGCCACACACCACACCCACCACACCCACCGTACAACAGCAACACACAACACCCACCGACAACAGCCACCCACCACACCCACCGTACAACAGCCACACACCACACCCACCACAAAACAGCCACATCCACCGTACGACAGCCACACACCACACCCACCACACACCACACCCACCACGACAACAGCCACACACCACACCCACCGTACGACAGCCACACACCACACCCACCGTACGACAGCCACACACCACACCCACCGTACGACAGCCACACACCACACCCACCACGCAACAGCCACACACCACACCCACCGTACGACAGCCACACCCACACAACAGCCACACACCACATCCACCACACAACAGCCACACACCACACCCGCCACACAACAGCCACACACCACACCGCCACACACCACCCCCCACCGTACAACAGCCACACACCACACCCACCACGCAACAGCCACACACCACACCCACCACGCAACAGCCACACACCACACCCACCGTACGACAGCCACACACCACACCCACCGACAACAGCCACACACCACACCCACCGTACAACAGCCACACACCACACCCACCGTACAACAGCCACACACCACACCCACCACGCAACAGCCACACACCACACCCACCATACAACAGCCACACACCACACCCACCACACAACAGCCACACACCATACCCACCGTACAACAGCCACACACCACACCCACCACAAAACAGCCACACACCACACCCACCGTACGACAGCCACACACCACATCCACCGTACGACAGCCACACAACAGCCACACACCACACCCACCACACAACAGCCACACACCACACCCACCGTACAACAGGCGCACGCCACACCCACCGTACAACAGCCACACACCACACCCACCGTACAACAGCCACACACCACACCGCCACACAACAGCCACACACCACACCCACCACGCAACAGCCACACACCACACCCACCACGCAACAGCCACACACCACACCCACCGTACAACAGGCGCACGCCACACCCACCGTACAACAGCCACACACCACACCCACCGTACAACAGCCACACACCACACCGCCACACAACAGCCACACACCACACCCGCCACACACCACACCCACCGTACAACAGCCACACACCACACCCACCGAACAACAGCCACACACCACACCCACCGTACAACAGCCACACACCACACCCACCACGTAACAGCCACACACCACATCCACCGTACGACAGCCACACAACACACCCACCACGCAAATGTCACACACCACATCCACCGAACAACAGCCACACACCACATCCACCGTACAACAGCCACACACCACACCCACAGTACAACAGGCCACGCCACACCCACCGTACAACAGCCACACACCACACCCACCGTACAACAGCCACACACCACACCCACCACAAAACAGCCACACACCACATCCACCGTACGACAGCCACACACCACATCCACCGTACGACAGCCACACACCACGCCCATCGGACAACAGCCACACACCACACCCACCGTACAACAGGCGCACGCCACACCCACCGTACAACAGCCACACACCACACCCACCGTACAACAGCCACCCACCACACCCACCGGACAACAGCCACACACCACACCCACCACGCAACAGCCACACACCACACCCACCGTACAACAGCCACACACCACACCCACCGTACAACAGCCACACACCACACCCACCACACAACAGCCACACACCACACCCACCACACAACAGCCACACACCACACCCACCACACAACAGCCACACACCACACCCACCGTACAACAGCCACACACCACACCCACCACACAACAGCCACACACCACACCCACCACGCAACAGCCACACACCACACCCACCGTACAACAGCCACACACCACACCCACCGTACAACAGCCACACACCACACCCACCACACAACAGCCACACACCACACCCACCACGCAACAGCCACACACCACACCCACCGCACAACAGCCACACACCACACCCACCGTACAACAGCCACACACCACACCCACCGTACAACAGCCACACACCACACCCACCACACAACAGCCACACACCACACCCACCGCACAACAGCCACACACCACACCCACCACGCAACAGCCACACACGACACCCACCGTACAACAGCCACACACCACACCCACCGTACGACAGCCACACACCACACCCACCACACCCACCGTACGACAGCCACACACCACACCCACCACACCCACCGTACAACAGCCACACACCACACCCACCACACCCACCGTACAACAGCCACACACCTCCCACGCCACACAACAGCCACACACGACACCCACCGTACAACAGGCGCACGCCACGCTCACTGAACTACCAAGAGGGAGTAGTTCCCCCTTTAAAAAAATGTGGAAAAATAGCGGTACACAACACCCAATGTGCTATCGCGGAGCAGCCACTCAGAATTGTGCATAATCCGGGAGTGGGGGTGGGTCTGGATCTGAGTTGAAAAAAAATATAACTAGCTTTCGTGTATCCAGACTTTGTATTCTAGGCCAAAATACATTGCGGTTCTCGAAGCGTAGTGAGGTGGATCCATCAGCAGTTTCCAGCAACAAATGTAGACACGTGGCTCGTGAGTTGACAGTGTATTCAGACCTGAGGAGCCGCACTGTTCGAGTCACTTTGGGCCGTCATGTCCTCCACCTTCTCTCTCTTCGTGTCCTCCGAGCTCGGAGACCGGCTGTTGTCCAGAGTTCGCCTCTTCTTGCCCTGGTTCCGAGTCCGCTTCGCAACCATAGCGTCGTGAAAGATACTGAAAAAGACAATCGTCAACATTTTTAATTATTACTCTTCTCCACGTACCAGGAGAATTGTAAGAAAATGCTGTATGATGTTGGAGACTGATCCTGGAACTAACTTCCCCCCCCCCCCCAAAGAAAACTAATTATAGCCGCAACACTATGCATGATCGGACAAAAATTGCGAGTCGTAACTTAAAGGCGGATGGATAATAACCCGATAACATTTCCAGCCAATTGTAAATTTTCTTCCTAATGGACACGATGCAAACTGTACTTCATTTAATTCCTGTTGTAAGTCCATTATTCAAAATCACATACTTGGCCCATTCGGTGTAAGATGTTCTCCGCGAGCACCACCCAGTATATTCCGCATTGACGCTACTGAAACTGATCTGATCCCAGTTACGCTTATCTAGTCCCGGAATTTGTTGAATCTCAACATTCCTGGGTCGTCTTGGTACCTCTTCTTCCTCCAGCTACCTGGCACATCTTCTACAGCATTGACGGGGCCACCACTCGGCTCTCCATCAATTGAGCCTGAGGGCGTTTCGACTGGCCTTTGATCGCTCACGACCCTGGACTGCTGGCGTACCGAGACACATCACGACAGTGGCTCCAGTATTGCCCTTGCGCCTCGATCACCCCGTCCTGCCACTCGCTGTACACCCAGCCCAGCTTGCCGCGCCCAGCGCGAACTCAGCGGCGCACAGTGGGTCCCACCTGGTCTTGGCCCGCGACTTGGGGCCCCAGTTGGGCTGCGGGTTCTGCTGGAACCTGCGCAGCTGCCGTCTGCGGGACTCGGGGTTGGCGAGGGCGTGCGGCGCGAAGCTGACGTCGGCGGCCGGCGGTCTGGCCAGCAGGGCGGCGGCCGGGGAGCCGGCCGCGATGTTGTCCCGCTTGGCCGGGTGTAGCTCCTCCCAGGCGCGCATCACGTCCCACACGAAGGTGGCCGGCGCGTCCGTCTTCACCGCCGACGAGCTGCAGTGCGACGACGACACCCGGTGGCCGGCGTTCAGGAGCGCCGACCTGTCCGCCACAGGTCAATACGTCAGCGCGCTGACCTGCCCGCAACGGGTCAATACGTCAGAGCGCCGACCTGCCCGCCACAGGTCAATACGTCAGAGCGCAGACCTGCCCGCCACAAGTCAATACGTCAGAGCGCAGACCTGCCCGCCACGGGTCAATACGTCAGAGCGCCGACCTGCCCGCCACAGGTCAATACGTCAGAGCGCCGACCTGCCCGCCACGGGTCAATACGTCAGAGCGCCGACCTGCCCGCCACAGGTCAATACGTCAGAGCGCCGACCTGCCCGCCACGGGTCAATACGTCAGAGCGCCGACCTGCCCGCCACGGGCCAATACGTCAGAGCGACGACCCGCCCGTCGCGGGTCAATACGTCAGAGCGCCGACCTGCCCGCCACGGGTCAATACGTCAGAGAGCCGACCTGCCCGCCAAGGGTCAATACGTCAGAGCGCTGACCTGCCCGCCACAGGTCAATACGTCAGAGCGCCGACCTGCCCGCCACGGGTCAATACGTCAGAGCGCCGACCTGCCCGCCACAGGTCAATACGTCAGAGCGCCGACCCGCCCGCCACGGGTCAATACGTCAGAGCGACGACCCGCCCGTCACGGGTCAATACGTCAGGGCCGAGCGCCGACCTGCCCGCCACGGGTCAATACGTCAGAGCGCCGACCTGCCCGCCACGGGTCAATACGTCAGAGCGCCGACCTGCCCGCCACGGGTCAATACGTCAGAGCGCCGACCTGCCCGCCACGGGTCAATACGTCAGAGCGCCGACCTGCCCGCCACGGGTCAATACGTCAGAGCGACGACCCGCCCGCCACAGGTCAATACGTCAGAGCGCAGACCTGCCCGCCACGGGTCAATACGTCAGAGCGCCGACCTGCCCGCCACAGGTCAATACGTCAGAGCGCCGACCTGCCCGCCACGGGTCAATACGTCAGAGCACCGTCGCCATCAAGAGCGCCGATATGCCTGAATTGTAGTCAGGCCAGGTAGCAGCAATTGATTCCAACCAAGTATCTGCGATCCAGACGAGATTCCCATAGACTATCGCTCAAACGACAAAAAGTTATGGGGTACCAGTTGAAGTACAACTTCACTACATGCCACGCTACGTAGGCCTGATCACGTGCCAGCCACATCATGGCGCTGTACGTGCTATATGTGGGGAGCTGGCCCCAACACAGCTACACACGTCACATCAGGTGCGGCGACAACCTGGCCACACAACTCAGCAGTGTGGAGACCCGGCCCCATCACAGCTACTCACATCACCTCAGGTGAAGTGACAACCTGGCTACACAACTCAGCAGTGTGGAGAGCCGGCCCCAACACAGCTACACACATCACCCCAACACAGCTGCACACATCACCCCAACACAGCTACACACATCACCTCAGGTGAAGTGACAACCTGGCTACACAACTCAGCAGTGTCGAGAGCCGGCCCCAACACAGCTACACACATCACCCCAACACAGCTGCACACATCACCCCAACACAGCTCACACATCACCTCAGGTGAAGTGACAACCTGGCTACACAACTCAGCAGTGTGGGGAGCCGGCCCCAACACAGCTACACACATCACCTCAGGTGAAGTGACAACCTGGCTACACAACTCAGCAGTGTCGAGATCCGGCCCCAACACAGCTATACACATCACCTCAGGTGCAGTGACAACCTGGCTACACAACTCAGCAGTGTGGGGAGCCGGCCCCAACACAGCTACACACATCACCTCGGGTGAAGTGACAACCTGGCTACACAACTCAGCAGTGTGGGAGCCGGCCCCAACACAGCTACAGATATCACCCCAACACAGCTGCACACATCACCCCAACACAGCTGCACACATCACCCCAACACAGCCGCACACATCACCCCAACACAGCTACACATCACCTCAGGTGAAGTGACAACCTGGCTACACAACTCAGCAGTGTGGGGAGCCGGCCCCAACACAGCTACACACATCGCCTCAGGTGTACCTGGCTACACAACTCAGGGCGTTGTGTACTTACAGCTTAGACATCTCAGATGTGTACACCAGTTTAGACATATCGGACCCTGAGTGTTTGGTGATGACAGAAGTGAGCACAACATTACCGCCTGACGTACAGCACCGCCGGGTGACACACCACATGGCCGGACATTACCACCGCCTCACGTACACCACCACCGGGTGACACACCACATGGCCAGACATTACCACCGCCTCACGTACAGCACCGCCGGGTGACACACCTCATGGCCGGACATTACCACCGCCTCACGTACAGCACCGCCGGGTGACACACCACATGGCCGGACATTACCACCGCCTCACGTACACCACCACCGGGTGAACACCACATGACCGGACATTACCACCGCCTCACGTACAGCACCGCCGGGTGACACACCACATGGCGGACATTACCACCGCCTCACGTACAGCACCGCCGGGTGACACACCTCATGGCCGGACATTACCACCGCCTCACGTACACCACCGCCGGGTGACACACCACATGGCCAGACATTACCACCGCCTCACGTACACCACCACCGGGTGACACACCACATGGCGGACATTACCATCGCCTCACGTACAGCACCGCCCATAAATACAGCGCCCATTCTCTTTAAAATACACATATGTCGACATCCAATAGGTAGCAGTTTAGATATCTGAAACCCTGAAGTACGGCCACTCGTCACCCAGTGAATGTCTCGTTATCATGATTGCAGACGCTTAAGCACAGGGCACCCATCGCCTAGTGGCACCGCCCGGTGACACATGGCATGGTCGGCGGAGCAGGACCGTAGCACACCGTCGGCGTGCCGAGTGCTGGTCGCCGACCGTGGCCCCACCTGAGGTCCAGCATGGGCGGCACGGAGAGGCGACAGGCGCTGGCCAGCCGGCCGACGTCGTAGTAGAGCGGCACGTCGGCCAGCTCCTCCTCCACCACCGACAGTACGCCCAGCAGCCGCTTGTGGGTCGTCAGCTGGCCGTCGCCGTCGCACACGGCGGCCAGCAGCTGCGACACGAACCCGGCCTCGTGCATCGGCGCCGACCACAGCGGCCCGCACAGCTGAAACGCAACACGGCGGCTCAGACAGAGGCCAAACGGAGCACGACGGGCCAAACGAAGCACGACGGGCCAAACTGAGGACAACAGATCCAACGGAACAAGACAGGCCAAACAGCGGACAAAAGATCCAACAGAACACGACAGGCCAAACAGCGGACAAAAGATCCAACAGAACACGACAGGCCAAACAGAGGACAAAAGATCCAACAGAACACGACAGGCCAAACAGAGGACAAAAGATCCAACGGAACAAGACAGGCCAAACAGCGGACAAAAGATCCAACAGAACACGACAGGCCAAACAGCGGACAAAAGATCCAACAGAACACGACAGGCCAAACAGAGGACAAAAGATCCAACAAAACACGACAGGCCCAAAGAAGCACAACGGACCAACGGAGGACAGCAGGCCAAACGGAGGTCAAAGGGTCCAACGCAGGGTAACAGCTGAAGCAGGGTGCAGCAGCTAGACACTGCAAGGTGGGGATGATAACACAACTGGAACGGATGATGATGCTGAAGTAGCTGTTGTACGTCATCAACAAATATAGCTCCACTGACGGCCTACAAGTCTCCCAAAGCATCGAATGCGAACCAACTGACGGCCCGGGCAGCGCTAGCTCCCCCTCCCTCCAGCTGGTCCCGGCATCGCCACACCAGTGGTGAGGCCTCTTCCAGACCAGTGATAAGGCCCCCCCCAGACCAGTGGTGAGGCCTCTCCCAGACCAGTGGTCAGGCCTCTCCCAGACCAGTGGTGAGGCCTCCCCAGACCAGTGGTGAGGTCTCTCCCAGACCAGTGGTGAGGCCTCTCCCAGACCAGTGGTCAGGCCTCCCCCAGACCAGTGGTGAGGCCTCTCCCAGACCAGTGGTGAGGCCTCTCCCAGACCAGTGGTCAGGCCTCTCCCAGACCAGTGGTCAGGCCTCTCCCAGACCAGTGGTGAGGCCTCTCCCAGACCAGTGGTCAGGCCTCCCCCAGACCAGTGGTGAGGTCTCTCCCACACCAGTGCTGAGGCCTGTCCAAGACCAGTGGTGAGGCCTCTCCCAGACCAGTGGTGAGGCCTCTCCCACACCAGTGCTGAGGCCTCTCCCAGACCAGTGGTGAGGCCTCTCCCAGACCAGTGGTGAGGCCTCTCCCAGACCAGTGCTGAGGCCTCTCCCAGACCAGTGCTGAGGCCTCTCCAAGACCAGTGGTGAGGCCTCTCCCAGACCAGTGGTCAGGCCTCTCCCAGACCAGTGGTCAGGCCTCTCCCAGACCAGTGGTGAGGCCTCTCCCAGACCAGTGGTGAGGCCTCTCCCAGACCAGTGGTGAGGCCTCTCCCAGACCAGTGGTGAGGCCTCTCCCAGACCAGTGGTGAGGCCTCCCCAGACCAGTGGTGAGGCCTCCCCAGACCAGTGGTGAGGTCTCCCCGACCAGTGGTGAGGCCTCTCCCAGACCAGTGGTGAGGCCCCTTCCCAGACCAGTGGTGAGGCCTCTCCCAGACCAGTGGTGAGGCCTCCCAGACCAGTGGTGAGGCCTCTCCCAGACCAGTGGTGAGGCCTCTCCCAGACCAGTGGTGAGGCCTCTCCCAGACCAGTGGTGAGGCCTCTCCCAGACCAGTGGTCAGGCCTCTCCCAGACCAATGGCGAGGCTTCACCCACGTCAGCGGTGACCCCGCACTGACCAATGTGAGTTGTGAAGTCGCCAAGGCGCACTCACGTGAGTGGTGAAGTCGCAGTCACGAGTTGTGAAGTCGCCAGGCCGCACTCACGTGAGTGGTGAAGCCGCAGTCGCGAGTTGTGAAGTTGCCAGGCCGCACTCACGTGAGTGGTGAAGCCGCAGTCGCGAGTTGTGAAGTCGCCAGGCCGCACTCACGTGAGTGGTGAAGCCGCAGTCGCGAGTTGTGAAGTTGCCAGGCCGCACTCACGTGAGTGGTGAAGCCGCAGTCGCGAGTTGTGAAGTTGCCAGGTCGCACTCACGTGAGTGGTGAAGCCGCAGTCGCGAGTTGTGAAGTCGCCAGGCCGCACTCACGTGAGTGGTGAAGCCGCAGTGCGGGCACTTGTCGGCGTCGGCCAGCGGCACGGCCAGCTGGTATTTGGCGTTGGTGCCGCTCCACGAGAGGCGACACTTGGCCTGCAGTCGCCACGAGTCGCAGCCAGAGCACACCAGCGCGTGCGACAGCTTGCTGCGCAACACCAGCGACACACTCAGAATTGATCAGGCTGCAGACGACTGGACATGAGGGATGCGCTGGCTTACGAGCCTACTAATTAGTTATTAGGTTTAGGGCGCATCGACTACTGGTGTGAAGCGCGCAGTTACGAGTTGTGAAGTTTTTTGGGCTTTAGGACGCACTCGACTGATTGGTGTAGCCGCATTACGGAGCCTGTGAGACGGGGCATGAGGGATGCGCGGCTTAGTTGTGAAGTGGCTAGTGCTGCACCCGAGGGAGGGTGGGAAGACGCAGAACTCACGATCCTAGGTTTTATAGGTAATGGGCAAATAAATGTGGGGAAGCCGCAGTCGCGTTTTGTGAAGTCGCCAGGCGACACTCACGTGAGTGGTGAAGCCGCAGTGTGGGCACTTGTCGGCGTTGCCAGGGCACGGCCAGCTGGTATTTGGCGTTGTGCCGCTCACGAGAGGCGACACTTGGCCTGCAGTCGCCACGAGTCGCAGCCAGACTATCCCAGTGCGTGCGACAGCTTGCTCACAACACCAGCGACACATTCAGAATTGATCAGGCTGCAGACGGCTGACCATGATGTATGCGCCAGTTTAATCGGAGCCAATGTTAATTAGTTATTAGGGCTGTATGGCGCATCGACTACATTGGTCGTGTAGCGCCCATAACAATGAAATCCCAACCAAAGCACGTCATTATGGCGCTGTAGTCAGAGTAAGCCAGCTCAACGCTTACAGTGGGAAATTTTCGTGTCTGAGTAATCCACGTTTACCGTGAAAAATCGTCGTGCTCTCAGAAACTCTGTGATATTCGTCAGTTATCATGAGATCAAAGCACGCGCAGTGAGTCTGTCATCGGAAATGATCCAATTTGGTCAGTTGACCTCGACTGACCAAGGGTGACCAGGACCTACGACCTTGTAGACATCAGATTACAGAGTTCGTGACCCCTGGCCTCTCCTGCAAATCTCGTGCCGCCGTTCAGCTCCTGACACCTTACAAGGAAACGGATATTGTGGGGTACACTCCCCATTTCCCGATGTTACTCGTGAAAACGTCTCCGTATGCGATAAACAACACTCAGTTGTGCAAAAAGCGAGTACGTACCCTCGCCACACAGGAAAAGTACACGAGTGCACGTTCAAAAGTACAAATACAATTCGCAATGGCTCAGTAGATGGCAAAAATGGCTAGTTAAACCAGCAGCATCGGGCTACATTACATCCTTAGTTAGAACCATCACATACACACACAAATACAGTTCGCCCCACTTGATGGACAATCTGACCTACCTATCCGACAACACGGCGGACCACTAATGGACAGTATGACCTCACCCACCTGACGGACCGCTTGACCTTGGACTGTGAGGAGTGTATCCGGACGAACAGACGGATGTAGAAGTCCACACTGACGGACAGCAGCGGCTCAATGTAGCGGCCGTACCGGTTCGCATGGCTCTCAACACATTGTAGGGCGATCCGTAGAGCCTGCCGCATTTACGACACACTCATCAGTGTACTCTAATCGCACACCACTGCGGGCCAGTGTACGCTAACACACACCAGTGTCGGTCAGTGTACGCTAACATACACCAGTGTCGGTCAGTGTACGCTAAACACACCAGTGTCGGTCAGTGTACGCTAACACACACCAGTGTCGGTCAGTGTACGCTAACACACACCAGTGTCGGGCAGTGTACACTAATACACCAGGTAGGCCAGTGTACGCTAACACACACCAGTGTCGGTCAGTGTACGCTAACATACCAGTGTTGGCCAGTGTACGCTAACACACCAGTGTCGGCCAGTGTACGCTAACACACCAGTGTTGGCCAGTGTACGCTAACACACACCAGTGTCGGTCAGTGTACGCTAACACACCAGTGTTGGCCAGTGTACGCTAACACACACCAGTGTCGGTCAGTGTACACTAACACACACCAGTGTCGGTCAGTGTACACTAATACACCAGTGTTGGCCAGTGTATGCTAACACACACCAGTGACGGTCAGTGTACGGTAACACACACCAGTGTCGGTCAGTGTACGCTAACACACACCAGTGTCGGGCAGTGTACGCTAATACACCAGTGTAGGCCAGTGTACGCTAACACACCAGTGTCGGTCAGTGTATGCTAACATACCAGTGTTGGCCAGTGTACGCTAACACACACCAGTGTCGGGCAGTGTACGCTAACACACCAGTGTAGGCCAGTGTACGCTAACACACACCAGTGTCGGTCAGTGTACGCTAACACACACCAGTGTCGGTCAGTGTACGCTAATACACCAGAGTAGGCCAGTGTACGCTAACACACACCAGTGTCGGTCGGTGTACGCTAACATACCAGTGTTGGCCAGTGTACGCTAACACACACCAGTGTCGGGCAGTGTACGCTAACACACCAGTGTTGGCCAGTGTGCGCTAACACACCAGTGTCGGTCAGTGTACGCTAACACACCAGTGTTGGCCAGTGTACGCTACACACACCAGTGTCGGTCAGTGTACGCTAACACACACCAGTGTCGGTCAGTGTACGCTAACATACACCAGTGTCGGTCAGTGTACGCTAAACACACCAGTGTCGGTCAGTGTACGCTAACACACACCAGTGTCGGTCAGTGTACGCTAACACACACCAGTGTCGGTCAGTGTACACTAATACACCAGTGTTGGCCAGTGTACGCTAACACACACCAGTGTCGGTCAGTGTACACTAATACACCAGAGTAGGTCAGTGTACACTAACACACCAGTGTTGGTCAGTGTACGCTAACACACCAGTGTTGGCCAGTGTACGCTAAACACACCAGTGTTGGCCAGTGTACGCTAACACACCAGTGTTGGCCAGTGTACGCTAACACACCAGTGTTGGCCAGTGTACGCTAACACACCAGTGTTGGCCAGTGTACGCTAACACACACCAGTGTCGGTCAGTGTACGCTAACACACCAGTGTTGGCCAGTGTAACTAATACACCAGAGTAGGTCAGTGTACACTAACACACGCCAGAGTGTAGGTCAGTGTACACTAACACACGCCAGCCGACATATCGCCCGCACGTCAACCAGCCGCCCACCAGCCGACATATCGCCCACACGTCAACCAGCCGCCCACCACCGACATATGGCCCGAATATCACCCCGCCGTCCACCATCGACATATCGCCCAAATATCACCCAGCCGCCTACCATAGACATATCGCCCAAATATCACCCAGCCGCCTACCATAGACATATCGCCCACATGCCACCCAGCCGCCTACCATCGACATATCGCCCACACGCCACCCAGCCGCCTACCATCGACATATCGCCCGAATATCACCCAGCCGCCCACCATCGACATATCGCCCGCACGTCACCCAGCCGCCGCCATCGACATATCGCCCAAATATCACCCAGCCGCCCACCATAGACATATCGCCCGCACGTCACCCAGCCGCCCACCATCGACATATCGCCCGAATATCACCCAGCCGCCCCCCATCGACATATCGCCCGCACGTCACCCAGCCGTCCACTATCGACATATCGCCCGAATATCACCCAGCCGTCCCCATCGACATATCGCCCGCACGTCACCCAGCCGTCCACTATCGACACATCGCCCGAATATCACCCAGCCGCCTACCATCGACATATCGCCCGAATATCACCCAGCCGCCTACCATCGACATATCGCCCGAATATCACCCAGCCGCCCACAATAAACATATCGTCCGCACGTCCCAGTCGTCCACCATCGACATATCGCCCGAATATCACCCAGCCTCCCACCATCGACACATCGCCCGAATATCACCCAGCCGTCCCCATCGACATATCGCCCGCACGTCACCCAGCCGTCCACTATCGACATATCGCCCGAATATCACCCAGCCGCCCACCCATCGACATATCGCCCGAATATCACCCAGCCGCCTACCATCGACATATCGCCCGAATATCACCCAGCCGCCCACAATAAACATATCGTCCGTACGTCACCCAGTCGTCCACCATCGACATATCGCCCGAATATCACCCAGCCGCCTACCATCGACATATCGCCAGAATATCACCCAGCCGTCCCCATCGACATATCGCCCGCACGTCACCCAGCCGTCCACTATCGACATATCGCCCGAATATCACCCAGCCGTCCCCATCGACATATCGCCCGCACGTCACCCAGCCGTCCACTATCGACATATCGCCCGAATATCACCCAGCCGCCTACCATCGACATATCGCCCGAATATCACCCAG